>DWQK01000693.1:0-19066 GCA_018231225.1 Noctuana stator
TATACTACGTCAAATACATGCGTCATCGTGAGACTGGCCAATCAGATGACGTATCCTAAAACGCGCAATAGGATGATACTAAAATATCTGCATAAATACAATGACCCGAAGTTAACAACTGAACCGCGGTTCCCAGGCAATGACATCGCCTGGCGGAGATCTCCCCTTTTCCTCCACAAATGTTTAACTTTAAAAATATAAACTATTCTGTTTGTTGACAGCACGCTGTCGAACTGGGTGTTGGAGTTCGAGAAGTGGGCGCCGACAGTGCAAGTGGTGTCGTACAAGGGCTCGCCGCAGTCGCGCCGCCTCGTGCAGACTCAGATGCGCTCCACGAAGTTCAACGTCCTGCTCACCACGTACGAGTATGTCATTAAAGACAAGGGCGTGCTCGCAAAGGTATCATTTCACAATCCCAGTGTGGGAGTCCCAATAAATGTCAATTTTTATTTATTTATTTACGGAAGTTACAAAGTTTTCGACATTGCTCAATGTCCTTTTTTGTATTGCGAGACGTTAACCACTACAGCTGGCCCTTGCATGCCGGTTTGTCCGTCGTTTTTTGATTATGTACATACCAAATAATTATTATATGGTTGAAACAGGTACAATGGAAGTATATGATAATCGACGAGGGTCACCGCTTGAAGAATCACCACTGCAAGCTGACGCAAGTGCTGAACACGCACTACGTGGCGCCGCATCGGCTGCTGCTGACGGGCACGCCGCTGCAGAACAAGCTGCCCGAGCTCTGGGCGCTGCTCAACTTCCTGCTGCCCTCCATCTTCAAGAGCTGCTCCACCTTTGAGCAGTGGTTCAACGCGCCCTTCGCCACTACCGGAGAGAAGGTAGGAGTACCTTCATTATCCTTCACACAGGCAGAACCTTATTAATATGGTCTCTGTTATCTCTTAGATCATGACTTAAAAACCATGTGGATCTCAGCCTAAAATAAATAAAACAATACACCTAGTACGGTTTTTTTATATATTGTTATTTATTTTGAGTCAATTTGATCATACAGAAAATAATATTTTTTCTGCACAACCTGTAGGCATAATTTTATATAATCTTATATATATATATATTGGCAGGTCGAATTAAACGAGGAAGAGACAATTTTGATCATACGTCGTTTGCACAAAGTTCTTCGACCATTCCTGCTGCGGCGACTGAAGAAGGAGGTGGAGAGCCAGCTTCCTGACAAGGTCGAGTACATCATCAAGTGCGATATGAGTGGTCTGCAACGCGTGCTCTACAAGTAATTATAACATTTGATATTTTAATTTATTCGTGCATATTGTTCTCAATGTGACACATCCTTATAGGATTATCCTGATAGGATTAACTTCTATAAAAATCTCTCAAATTTAATTTATATAGCTCTCAGTAACTACGCTCATGACTTGATATGCCGGTTTCAAGCAGGCACAATGTAATATATTGTTCAATAATAAAATTTGTATTTTCCAGACACATGCAGTCAAAGGGCGTGCTGCTGACAGACGGATCAGAGAAGGGCAACAAAGGCAAGGGTGGCGCTAAGGCCCTTATGAACACTATCGTACAGCTGCGCAAGTTGTGCAACCACCCATTCATGTTCCCGCACATCGAGGAGAAGTTCTGTGACCACATTGGTACTGGTGGAGGAGTTGTCAGTGGGTAAGATGAGTTGTGACTTGCGTGCTTTAACATCATTGTAGTTTTGATACTTTACATACATGTAGATGGTACTGTTATTACTGCCATTTTTTAGTATAAACTAAGCCTAGCAAACAAAATGTTGAGCTATTTGATGCTAAGTAATCAAATTCGCCTTTGACAATTTTAATAATACCAGGCACCCATAAGGTGCTCATTTAAAAATTTGAGAACAGCATCACACAGATGTGGATGTTTATGATGGCTGAATAAAAAGTAACGTAACAAAAGAACAACTGGGATACGTTAACAATAATACCCACGTATTATTGTTTCTACACAAAAAATATTCATAATATGGTCCTCATCCGTCATTAATTTATGTCTGTCATAATATGTTTATGTAAATACTACAGGCCTGACTTGTACCGAGCTTCTGGTAAATTCGAGCTTTTGGACCGTATCCTGCCGAAGCTAAACCAGACAGGGCACAGGGTGCTGGTGTTCTGTCAAATGACCCAGTGCATGACCATCATTGAGGACTATCTCTCATGGAGAGGTTTCCAATATTTGAGGTTAGTATGCATAGATTTGTTTTTTGCTTTGTTAAAATTGTGACAGATTCTTTTATGTTAATGTTACGAGTAATTGTTATCAACTTTAAAGCTTAGACAAGATGCCCTTCTATTTGATTAACACTAACAGCAATCGGTGAAACAACTGTCAAAGCATATGTAATTTAGCTAGATCCACTGAGACATGTTAAGTCGACCAACTCGTACTGGTTCAGATAAGCGCGGTCGACTGTAAGGGTGGGTATAATGCGTTGATGACGATGTGCAGACTGGACGGTATGACGAAGGCGGAGGACCGCGGCGAGCTGCTGAAGAAGTTCAACGACGTGGGCTCCGACTACTTCATCTTCCTGCTGTCCACGCGCGCCGGCGGGCTCGGCCTCAACCTGCAGAGCGCCGACACCGTCATCATCTTCGACTCCGACTGGAACCCGCACCAGGTATACCATCCCACCACACAACCAACCGTACTTACTGTTCTTCAGAGTTGATTATTACCACACCTTTAGTTGAAACTGAAAAAGTAGTTAAGAATGTATCGCAATCTGTATGCTAAGGTTTATAACGTTTCACACTTTTTGAAGGAAATTTTCCGCATTTTTAACGGTCCAAGCTACGTAAAGTGAGTGCAAAATGTGTGCTTACTTTTATCGAGGATGTTTTACAATAGCTCATTATAAATCTTCATTCTCTTTTATTTAACAATGATTGTATGATATTCATTTAATTTAATTATCACGAATCTGCCTTACTTTATCTTCAGTACGGATGCCATAAAATATGTTTATTAACTTTTTATACAACAGGATTTGCAAGCTCAAGATCGTGCTCATCGTATAGGACAGCGTAACGAAGTGCGCGTTCTACGTTTAATGACGGTCAACTCGGTAGAAGAGAGGATTTTGGCAGCAGCTAGGTAAATATTCAGTCCATTATTTTATAGTATGCACTGTCGCAAAAGCTGTTTAACAGTTTTCCTATAAATGAACCTAAACTGACTTTTGGCGACCTTAACTAACAATTTTGTTTTGTAGGTACAAACTGAACATGGACGAAAAGGTTATACAGGCTGGTATGTTCGATCAAAAGTCGACTGGCTCTGAGCGACAGCAATTCTTGCAAAGTATTTTGCACCAAGATGGAGATGACGAAGAGGTGGGTAGGAATTGCAGCACAAAATAAATAAAGTAACATTGATTGGATATAATTTTTTTCCTTTTCCTAAAGATAACCATAGTACGCTTTAAATAATTTTTATTTTATAGCTTTTCGTTGGTTTCTTTACCCCCTCCGTACGCCCATGCGCCTCCCCAATACCCATATCTAAAACCAAGTAGGCTCACTACTTATGAACACGACTGCTATCAGGAGGAGAACGAATTGCCGGACGACGATCTGATTAACGAGATGATAGCTCGCTCGGAGGAGGAGTTGGAAATCTTCAAGAAGATCGACCTGGAGCGCAAGAAGGTTGCCACGCAGTCGCGCCTCATCGAGGAGTCGGAGTTGCCCGACTGGCTCGTTAAGAACGACGACGAAGTTGTTTGTAGCAAGGTGTGGTGGCTTCCATTATCATTTCTACTTTGACTTCTTTATTTTTTCGAGTAAAAAATTTAAAAACACGCTTTAAGAAAGAAAAGAGTATTTTTTATAATTATTATTATTAGAATAATTAATTTTATTGTAAAAGCCTGAAGCACTTGACATAATAAACATACAATTCAAAGCACCCCACTTTTCATAATAACACTAATTATTCTTTTCAAAACTGTTATACACAACGCATATTTATTTCTCAATATTGGGAATGGTAAAGAATTGATTTGACTTTATATAAATATAATTCGTCAAATTAGGGACAAGGCTGGAATTACTTGGATGAAGATGAAACACTTGGGCGTGGTTCTCGACAACGCAAAGAAGTGGACTACCGTGACTCGCTCACTGAGAAGGAGTGGCTGAAGGCCATGGACGACGAGTTCGACGAAGAAGACGAGGAGGAAGACGATGATGATGAGGTCCTTGACAAGAAGAGGAAGAAGGGACGGAAACGGCGGTAAGCAGTTCTTCTTTTTATTTATGAAAGAAGAAGCAAGTAAACAGTCACACACGCCACTGGATGTTAAGTTTAGTGGTAACTGCAGTTATGTAATTGAAACGAGAGATTTGCATACGACTGAAAAATAAGTGTGACAGTGATCCATAGCTTTGATTCTATGGGCACTCCACCAAGTCCTAAACTAATTCAAAATGATTCAATATGTATTACTTAGTTATTATAAAGTTTATTGTAGTGTAGCCTTTATTTTTTTTTCATTGTTTTTTATTTTTAATTTACATTACAAAAATACGATTTACAGTCGCAACCAAGAAGATTCTGATGAAGATGAAGCCCCATGCTCATCCAAAAAGAAGAGTAAAACTGAAATAAACCAGTTGAAGAAGCGCTTGAAAAACATAATGAAGAAAGTCATTGACTACACTGATGAGTAAGTTTTTCTTGGTTTGTTGAAATGTTTATATTATGTCTCGGAAATGCTCCATAGTGATAAATTTTAACAATTTTGATGCAGGGGGGGCAGAGTGTTATCGGAACCGTTCATGAAGCTGCCGTCGCGACGTGAACTCCCAGATTACTATGAGGTCATTAAGAAGCCGCTGGACATCAAGAAAATTATGAATAGAATTGAAGATTGCAAGGTAATAATTGCTATGAAATGATAGTAAGTGATTGATAAGATAAAGAAATTGATTATTTATTGCAATTTGCCTTAATTTTTATGCGACTTAAAAGTTATTTAGAATCATAAATTCTGAATGTAAAACAGTCATAATTTCAAAGTTTTCTTCTTCCAGTACAATGATATAACGGATCTGGAGAGGGACTTTTTCACATTGTGTGCTAATGCTCAAACTTACAACGAAGAAGCGTCGTTGATATATGAAGACTCAGTGCGCTTGCGCAATGTGTTTATCGAGTTTCGGCGTCGGTATGAAAGTGGACAGAACTCCGAAGAGTCTGATGACAATGACAAAGGTATGTGTTATTTTCCGAGTAGAATCTGACCAATCAAGCTATAATTGTGTATGTGATTCTGTAGGAGTTATTAAACATATAGGCTACCACTATCCATGCATTTTTTGACTAATCACAATATTGGCGTTATTTGAAAAGGTGTAACAGTAATATATTTCTTAGATTTATACAATTCCATTCTTTTGGTTAATAATTATTTAAAAATTAATTTCAATTTTTTAATTTGGCTCTTTATTATATCTTTTTAGGTTTTTAAACTATACGTATTTTTTACAGATGATGATGATTCAGATGGGGAGTCAAATCGTTCAGTAAAAATGAAGATAAAACTTAAAAGTAAAAATAAAAGCACACCTACCAGAAAACGTAAGCCGCGCAAGTACATCTCTGACGATGAAGATTATGAAGAAGATTAATTTCATATTCGTATTATATTCAAATTGATTCTCTTAGATGTACTTTATAATAGAACATGAATCTATTTATTGTAATGTGTAGGATAAACATATGTAAAAAAAGATTATAATAAGTCATATTACATGTTTTAAGTAGAACTCTTGAAGTATCCTCTTGCAAACAAACATATTTCATAGTAATTTCTATACTATTCTAAATACTTCATTATAACACTATTCTGAATTTACTTTGTATTCATTATTTTAAAATTTATAGCAAAAAGTAGTATGCGCGTCTTCATGAGTTTTATGGTTCTATTACAGGCCCTACTAGCTTGTCCGTTTAATCCATTTCCCGAAAAATGTTTACTTGTTTTACGCAATTTAAAATTAAAATATGTTAAAATTTAAGTCTGATGGAAGCATATTTAAAAAAATTATAATTTAAATGCAAGATGCCTACCAGGATAAAACTTTCCTTATTCACCGATAAATTAAACACAATTTATACATTTTAGTTTAGGATTAGTCTGATCAATCACTACACTCTCTTATCACTCTTATTAATTAATATTTGCCCCTCATGTCCCTCAAATCATGTTGCAAACTAGGTTTGTAAATTTGTGTTGTGTATAGGTACATGACTCAAATTTATTTGCATTATCCGATTGTATTGAAAATTGTTATGTTCAAAAATATTAATGTCAGTAACAGTAATATCATTTCTATATTATATACTCATCTCATAATTAAAATGAAATTAACTCACAGCTCGACACAAATATTAAATTTCTTATTTCAATAAACATTGGTAGTTTACAATTAAATACATAACAGGTATTTTTTTTTATTTATATACTGGGTGTTGGGGCAAATAAATGCAATTCATTATTTGAACTTTATATTAACAAGTTTTTATAAATGTATTGATTTAGGTTACAATTATTGTTAACTGTAGTTTTTTAGGATAGATTTAGGATTAGAATTAGCTGCTACTAAATGTAATAAAAAATCTTTTAAAAAAAATGGTATTTTTAATGTAATGCTGTAATCATTTAGTTTGTACACTTTTTGTTCTCTTTAGCTCCTTAAATTTTAAATCTCCCCATTTGTAATCCAGACTGTGCATCATATTCATATGTTTGTTTAGGCTATTGCTCCATGTGAATCTTTGAGTGCACACAGGGCAACTGAATGGTTTCTCACGTGTATGCACTCGTTCATGATGTTTTAAGTCACTGCTTGTGTAGAATTTTAGTTCACATAAACCACATTTAAATGACTTATCACCAGCATGTCTGGAAAATGTAAGTACATAGAGAATAGGACATATAATCTGATATGAATAGTGAGTTGTTTGTTGTGAGTAAATTAACCACAAAATAAAAAGGTACAGGACAACTCAAGATGAATTTGATTACTGTTTGTCTGCCTTAGGACTAGGATAGCAATGGACACTTTTTATCAAAAATAATAAGTTGGCTAATAAGTATTTTTTGCTTAATATGCTTATCTTTTTTTCTATGTTACTCACTTACCTTTTAAGATGAAGAATTAGACTGTTCTTGGTGTGGGTTTTATAACCACAGAAATTACACTCTAATTTCTTTACTACACTGTGTTTTTTCTTATGATTTATTAACTCTGAACATGTGACAAAGGTATTGCCACAATCTTCACAATTGAAATTCCTTATGTTGTAATGACGATGCATATGATCTTTTAGGGACTGTTTAGATTTTAAATTTTTATGACAGATATCACATGAATATTTTCCATCTTCATGTACTTGCAAGTGCTTTTTCAGTGTAAAAGCATGTTTGAATTGTTTACCGCAACTTGCACAGGTGTAGTATGTTATACTACTATGGGTTTTTCTATGAGCTGCAAGACTAGAAGATTGAGTAAATCTTTTGCCACATTCACAGTTGTATGGTCTGTCACCATTATGTCTCCTCATGTGGTTAGCTAATGTTTGGCTGTGTGGAGTACTATATGAACATTTTGTGCAATGATAACACCTGTTTGCTCCAAATCCTGTAACCTTGCCCAAATGTTTTCTTTTTTGGTGCATTGATATGTTATGCTTCATAAGTGAGACTTTAGACCTTAATCTTTTATTACAAATTGTGCAGTGATGCTCTTCAACATTTATTTTGATCTCATTTGTTTCAACTAAAATGAAATAAATATTTTAAAAAAATACATATACACATAAATGTGCAGTAGTAATAACTTCTACTTACTTGGTGTATTAATAACAAAACTATCCTCAATTAAATCTGATGAAATGTCTTCTATTTTTGGTTCCTTGGTAGGTGATTCAATGTCTTTGATAATTTGAAGTGTATTCTTGTTTCGTTTTAAAAATCTTTCTTCAAAAGTTAAACAGTTGCTTCGAAAATTATAAGCAATATCTAATTCTTTAATACAATTACTGCAAATTACTGACGGTAAATGTTTTTTAAATTTAATAGTTATACTAAAACAGGCATGTATCTTTATCAGGATATCCTTTGAAGCATTATTTGCCGAAAACAAATGTGTAAACTCTTTAGATGTTTGTAGGCATATTCTACAAATAAGAAAGTGATCGATTCCTGATATTTCATCATCCATATCCAAATAGTAGATTAAAGACGATAGGAATCACACAAAAGTTGAATCTTCTATGTTAAGAAGCTTTAATCATTAACTTATCGTTAAATCATTAACTGATCTGGATCTGTCTGATGGGTTTCCAATTAATTGGTATTTGTTATCAATTCAATTGCTCGATCACGGACGTTTACACTTAGAGAACCATGAATATAATTATTATAACACTTGGTCACAGAACACTCACTTTGTAAACAAACTCACAATCGTCTGACCAAAACACTCAAGCAAGACAGAGTTAAACTGTCAGTCTGACATCGGATCAGTGTTGCCGTTGATTTGATCCACAGACTACATAAAATTTTGATCATTGCTGTGTGTGCAATGTCTAAACAGAAAAAATGGCTGTATTTCTAAAAATTGGTTATGATTTAACCTAGCGCGCCAAATACTTGAAATTTAGAGACACAAAGAGTTCACAACTGTCTCGATTTCACGAAAAAAAAAAGTGTAAGGCACAGCTTATATTGTGTAAAAACTGACAGGGGATACATACAATTTTAAATATTATTTCATTATTTTTAGTCATTTCAGATTTTTAAGCTGGATTTGAAGATGGACTCAAAATGAAAGGATCATTAAAATAGATTCATTATTACCTATATATATAATAGATTAATCCCAAATAGATAAAAAAAAAAATTCCAAAGTATAAGGTTTTTATTCATTTCATAAACCTTTTAAGCTTCAGCTTGAGCTTGCAGCTTCTTGATAAAGGAAAATTTCTTTTGTTTGATCCTGTTCTTCCTCTCTGCCAGTGTAAGCTTACGCTTATTCCAGCGTTTTTGTTTTGCTGGGTCTTTCTTGCTTTCTTTCTTTTTGTGAGATGGGTCTGCACGAATAGATTCATGTGCCTTTTTGTAGAGGTTTTCAACCTAAAAAAATAATAATTAAGAATGTGAACATTCATCATTTAAAACAATTTAATTAAATAAGTCCCAAACACATTGCAGACTTATGTTTTGTTACAAAAATTTAATGCGTTAAGTAGAAAGTTACTCTTGAATTAGGTTCCCAAGATTTGAAAATATAGTCAAGTTAAACTGTTACATCTGCACTAATCAGTGAAGATGTAACAGTTTAGCTTGACTCATTATGAATCAACCTAAGTATAATTAACTAGATATGTTGTACAGATATAGTTATTTAAAGATATATAAATCTTAAACTATAGTTATACCAGTCCTATACTTTAGTCCAACTTCGACACTGCCCTGTATTTATTTACCTGAGCAGTAATTTGTTTGGACGAGTGGAGTCAAGTAAAGTAACATTATATTGTAATATTCTAGATTACACTTACATCATCTGCATTTATTCCAAGTTTAATATATTTGCCAAATTGTCTTTTGTAGGAATCTTCATCTTCACGTTCTAGAACCCGCATATAATCTGCGACATGTGTCCCAAATATGTGTGCTCTGCAAACAGAAGAGGGAAAAGAAGTAACTAATTTTACACCTTTCTTAGAACTATCATGAATAGAATTACAGTAAATTGTATATCTTATATATAAAATTATCATGTCACGGTGTGTGTGTGATTGAACTCCTCCAAACCGGCTTGACCGATTCTCATGAAATTTTGTGTGCATATTTGGCCTACATAGGAGAATCGGCGAATACCTAATTTTCATCCCCCTAAATGTTAAGGGTGGTCCACCCCTTAGTTTTTTTTATGTTATATGCGGTACAAAGTTCGCCGGGTCAGCTAGTAATAATATATTATCATAAAATGAACAGTAGGAATATCCAAATTAATGGATTTGTGACACTCACTGTCTAATTTTATAATGATGTAATTAGGTTAATACCTGCAAGGGACAAATAAAAAGACATGTAAACATGAATGGTTTTAGAAGGTCTATTTGTAAAGAATTCTAGGACAACCAAATTTTCAAGTCATATTAATATTGCTCCTTATTGGCTGTTTGAATAATAGTTGTAGCATATTATCCAAAGGATGAATGGAGCATGTTTATGGTATCTCTATATTCATCAGTATCTAATGATGAAGTATATGAGAACATGAGTCAAATACCCGTCCTTGTACCTTATACACTTATTTGACAGTACTGAAATAAAATGTATACAGCTGTGTGATGACTGGTAAAATACATTGGCTGTCTCATGTTTCTCTATAAGAAACACCTCGATTTTAGTTTTATTACTTTGACTGTCTTAACTATATGGTCAACAATTTTGCTGTGGAAGCCAGCTTAGATTTACAATTTACTAATTGTGCATAATTCTATTGTCATCAGAAATGTGTGATACTAAATTTGAAATAAAAAAATTAGGGGTTTAAAAAATATCAATTACTAAATTTGACACTCAGAAAACACCAACAATGCAAGATAAATAAAACCATCTAAAAATACCAAAATTTAATTCTCTTACCTGTGTACTTCTGCATTGAATTTCTTATCTTCTGCACTGTATCCAGGAAACCTTTTAATGGAGTGTGGTACATTCAGACCACCATCTACTGCCCCTTTCATGGCTCCAAACACACGTGCCCCAGTTGTTGTTCTTGCAAGACCAACATCCAAGTAACACCTGCGACAATTATCAATACCTTATTAATATAGAAATATTGTGGTAATCCAGGCCAGGCCTTCTGCTAGTTAAGGAGACCTGCGCTCATCACTGCCATCCTTACAATAAGTGCAATAACGAGACAAAAGCTGCCTTTTCACATCTAAACATTTTATTTTTTTCTCTTCATTAACAATCATACTATCCACTAGCAACTTTCACTAATTTAAACTAAAGTTTTGTCTTCTACAACTACAGTAAAATACATAATACCTGATATGATAATTATTAAAATTTAATTAAGATATTGCTCACCTAAATGCACCAGGTCCATTATCAACAGGCTCTACATTATATTCATCGCCAGTGACTTCAGTGGCACCAGTGTATAGGGAATCCAGCCCAAGTCTCTGGAGGAGCCTTCGAGCCAGTAGAAGGCCAGTGCAGTATGCAGCTGCATAGTTAGTTAGACCAGCCTATAAGATAAACTACACATTGGTGATTTTAAGATACACTACATGTAATCTCTTCATATTGATGGTGTACCTATTCAGTTATGAACACATAGCAACATGGGTTTTGCAATTGTACCCTGCTTCAGACCGCCCGTTCAAATCATCATTAAAGATAGATAATCAAATGGTGATATTAGATAACTGGTATTTAATCAATTTAACCAACCTTGATACCATAATTTGGGAGTTCGTGAGAGTAGGCGGCACATACAATATGGTCTCCCTCAATGCGGGAATAAGCAACTTGGCAGGTCACATCCTTGTTGGAAAGACGTACGATCAAGCGGTACTTAGGTGTGTTATACTTATTCTTGTCCTAAAATTAAAACAATAGTTAACATTGAGGGTTGAGGGATTGTATTACACTGGTGTATTTGTATTACACTGGCCACACACTGAACATGGCACAGGATAAAGCCAGGGTAGTGGGCAGGAAAGAACTATTGCCGTGATACTTGTTATGCTCATGGTCCAATCTGCCCACCTGTATCTTGTTGGTTGTTTAACGAATCGGAGCGGCAGTACAGCCGATAAGGTAGCGCGACGAGCATAGTTTAGCAGAGCTGAAGTAAAGTATAAAATTATAATTATTATCTTAAACTGCTTTACCTGAATAACAAGGCGTTTTCGTGCATAGTAGTCAGTTTTTCCCTCACGACGCCTCTTGAATTTAACTTGGTACCTCTTGAAGTATTGCTTATTTTTCACTACTTTCACGAAACCCTGAAAATAAGAAATCTTTCATTTCAACACCGCACTAATTCAAGACTTTGGATAAACATGTAGTAGGTGGTTACAAGGATCAGAGACACAATAATATCATTATAGCTGCATCTAAATGTAAACCTATAAAAGCACAGGCATAAAACATGCCTAATGCTTCACAAGTTTAAATCTTCAGCAACTTCAGATGACGCGCATGTGTCGACATTTCATCATGTAAGTGAATAGTTACCTACTTAATACATACAGCCGAACATAAGACCTCCTTATAGCAGTCGGTAAAATCTTATGCTAAACGAATATTAACTGCATTTGAATACCAAACAGCTTTAATTTTGACATGGCCATAGCTCTACACGGAATAGCAAAGTTAATCAAGATTTACTAAATGCATCACAGCATGTAATCAAAATGTTACAACATTATTATGACCGAATTAAATAGAAAAGTGTGGCAGTAGTTTTATTTATTATACAGTACACAGTACACTCACCATCTTTTAAATAAATTTTATAAAATTTCTGCAGCAGCTGCGGCTACGCGGTGACAGACGTAACCGGAAAGAGACCGGAAAACCACAGAGCACAGACTCAGAGACAAAGTTATAGAGACAGAATATAAGATGTCAAATAACTTTGAGTTTTAACAATTTTGAGTTTGACATTACCAAATGTTTCCGTTAATAAAGACCTTTAATTTGATTGTGTTGCCTTAGCTTAATTTCTTTTTGTTTGTCTATTGCCTATTGTCTATTGGTACAGTGAAAGCCTTTAAAATTTAAATTCAATTCAAATTTGTTTGTTTACTATCACGAAAGTCTTATATGAAAGTTGTTATACAGAGTTATGATCATAGTATTTACTTTATGATAATCTGGTGCTTGATGTAGATACCTGTATGACAACTCACTAGTGTCATCACGCGGCAATGTTTGTAGAATACTATTATCTATTTATGTGCTTAGCATGCTTGTGATTATAAGTAAGTACATTAACTTTCCACTTTATTGTGAGTACTATATATAGAATATTATAGGTCAATAATTTATATTTTCTATGCCAGACTTCTGCCATAGATGTAGAATGTATACATACACTATATTCAGTCTATTAAAATATATTTTCATCGATTTAGGTATTTGGCAACATTGATGACTTTTTAAGTTGTCTGTTTTTTTTCTTTATCTATGGTTCATTATGGCTTCCTCCTATTCATATCCTGAATTATTTTTGGCGGGTTTTATATTTACATTGGCCTTTTTGTACGAAAAGAGCAATGTTTTTCGGTATTACTTGAAGTTTTTCTTGTATTATGCTTATGTATTTATTACTTGTACAGTTTTGTTGCCCGTAGTGTTATTATATCCACGCGATGTTACAAACTTAATGTAAGATATTGATTTTTTACTGACGAAAATTCGCTCGTTTCCTACAATGTGTGTTTTGATAATAATAATTTAATATATTCATCAGTGTTGCTTCCCGCTTCTGCCGTTATGCCTCATATATCGTTGGCATAGAATGGGAGTTGCGTGGGTTAGAAAATTGGGATAACGAGCAATGCTTCATAGTGATATCTAACCACCAAACCTCATTAGATATCTTAGGTAAGATTATTAGAATAAAATAATTTTGTGCATATAGTAGTGTAAAAAATATAATTCTCTTAATTTTCTACTTGCAAGGAATGTTCGAAATGTGGCCGCGCATGAAACGATGTACGGTTGTCGCTAAAAAGCCCTTGATTTATACGGGAGCTTTTGGTTTCGGCGCTTGGCTATCTGGTTTAGTATTTATTGACCGTTTGAAGACTGATAAAGCTCGGCGGCTCATGAAGGAGGCAACCGAAAAGGTCAAAAGAGAAAAGGTATAAAATACTATAATGTAGGTAGGTTTACAAGCCATACAGTCTGCTGTATTTGGATTTTATATTAATTCATGTTTCAGACTAAACTTTGGATTTTTCCTGAAGGGGCTCGGTTTAACAATGGGTGCATACAACCATTTAAAAAAGGAGCATTTTATTTAGCAATTGATTCTCAAATACCAATAATGCCGGTTGTTTTTAGTCAGTATTATTTTCTTGATAATGTTTCAAAAACTTTTGAACCAGGTAAAGTATTATTTGTATTTACTAGATTTGATATACATTACAGACATAATGTTATAAATAAGCTAAGTTGTGGTAATGCTATATAATAACACTAAATTTATGGTCACTATGAAAAAATGGTTTTGTTGTAATGATTAACTTAACTATTGTTTTATATATTCATGTAACTATCAATATCAACCTCAACCCATCACTATCCCACAGCTGGCACTATTCTTCTTTCAAATATGCGAAAGGTTTAGGCCATAATGTCATAATTATGTTAAATATACATACTTCTTAAATACAGATTGTAGTTTCCTGTACAATAATTATATATAATGATATAATGACTTGGTCTTTTCAGGAAAAGTTATAATAACAACTTTGCCTCCAATTCCAACTAAGGGTATGACTCGAAATGATTTAGAAGCTTTGTCTGATATGGCCCGACAACAAATGATAGAAGTCTACAATGACACATCCAAAGACCTTGCTAGACAAATAAAAGTTGCATTGTAAGATAAAAATATTAATGCTTGTTTGTATAATCAATGATATTGATTTATTTATCTGATTTATGTATTTGTATGTAAGCAATACTATTATAGCCACATTTTTATTTTTTATCCAATACTCTTATCATACAAGATGCCAAAGATTATAATTAGATTAATTTTTAGCTCAATGTTAATTAAATTAAGAATAATTTTTTTGCACTGTAATCTAGTCAAATATAGTTTTAGTTCTCTTATGTATAAAATGTGTTATTTTAACTTAACAGTGAGTATCTTAAGTATCCCACCAACATAAAATACTTTATTAGGATGAATAAAAAAAACTGCTTATGTATTTGGGAATTTCAAAAAATTTATTTGGCTAAGCCATTGATTTCTTTTGAAAGACACACTGGGCTGTCTTTTATAATACAATGTGTCTTAAATTGTGCGGTTGTGAGTTTGCTTGATATTTGAGTTTGAGATAGATCCCCAAAGTATTAGCAAACATATTGGTAACATACATAATCCATGTGTCATGTCTTAAACAAATTTAGTGTAGAATACATACATGTAGAATAGGGACACTTTTTTAATATATAATAATGTACTAACATGTTTATATATTTTGATTTAATAAATTATACCTAGATTCTGTTTTATCCATTCCCAGACTTTTTGTGGTATTTACATTTGTTTTATTATTTCGTAAATAAATACCTATATAATAACTTGAATCGTTGTTTCAATAGTTACTATGAATAAATACACCACCTTTGTTTGAATCTATTTCGCCACTAACTTCTGTTATCAATGTACCCCAATGGCACTGCAAGTAAAATATTACACAGTTTTCTTGTCTTGTTATAATTATTAAGGGGAAAAACTGAAAAGCGACAAGACTACACTGTATAACTCATTCATTCCAATTGTCCCCCCATCCTTCATTTTCGTCTAGATTGTCATCAGGTACAAAATTTAACTTACTGACAAATTCTTCCTCATTAGTTTCAACTTTTATAATCTCTTGCTTTTCTAATACTGGCTTCATATCAGCAAAGAAATCAAAGTCATCTACAGTTTTTTTCGAATGATCAACCTTTTGATTTTTTATATCCAGTTCCGAAATATCAACAATATTTTTTTTTGCTTCCATTGCCGCTTTTTGTAGAAGCAGTGATCTAGTTGTAGATTTGCCATTTATATAATCAATATCATTTTTGGAATAATTTTTCTCTTCATGTTCAATGGGACTTGTTCTATATGATGTTATTTGCTCTAACTTATGATTACTGCTGTCCCAGTCATCCCAATCATCCTCTTCAACTATACGTTCTTGTCTTTTATTGTTGTACAAGTTAATACTTGTGCTTTCATTATCTATACTTTCACCACCTACTGGTGAAGGTCGTTCATTTAATGATATTTGATTTTCGAAAACAGAAGAATTTAGGCCTTGATCTGATATCTCCTGAGAGCAGTGAAAATCACCTATAGATTCATGGGATAAAAAGAACTGCTCTTGAGATATTTTACTTAGGACATTAATGTTGGCTTTACAATTTGGCCTTCCATCAGTAAAAAGTTTTGATCTTTTACCTCCAACTACTGTGTCTGCACCAAGAATAGGCACCAACTCACTTAGACATGTCAATGTTGATGCTACCAAATTGTCATCTGTGTCTTTTATACCAAGTAGCAGCTATAACAAAACAAGATAGATGTTATTGTTTTGATGATAATCTTAAGTACATTCTAGCTTGTACTCATAGTAATAATACATATCTATAAAAATCCACGCTGGCGCCGAAGTTGAAAGCGCATGTAAAAAGTGAAAATGGGAAAAATATGTTTGAACAATTGAAATAGGAAATAAGTATCTAATAAAATATAAGTTAAGTAAAATAATTATATTTTTGAAGTTGGAAGTAACATAAAGGATAATATCTACATATTTTTGGGATTAACAGGTTCAAACAGACAAGGCTGGGGACTTTATTTATAACACAATATATTGTTTCACACTTGATTAAATAAATTTTATAGTCAAGTAGGAAATACAGACCTCTGGTAAAATATGTTGCGATAGTTCCTCATGGGAAAATACATGTACAAATTTTGTGAAATGGCTTAATAGCAACATTCTGATTTGACTGTCCCTAACTCCAAACAGCTGAAGCAATCTTGGCTTAACATGGTCTTTGAATACACCTAAAGTAAAAAAGCCAGGTTGCTCACCGTTTTGTGGTCTTTCTGAAACATTGAAATAATCTTTAACACCCTCTTCTGATATAAATATTATGTAGGCATAGACTCTATTGACTGCAACCCTATTAATGGCCCACGGTTGGGCATTCCCAAATGATAATAATTTTTGTTACTTACCATTTTTGGGTTTCAATATAAATGGTATTACATCTTTTCTAGCTGTCTGGTCAAGAAGCGTCAACCTTGATAAAAGTAATCCGCCCAACTGTTTAGCAACAGTTTCCTCATCATAACATTTAAGGACTTCTAAAATATTATTGAAGAACTGTGACTTTTCTTCTTCTGTTTTTAACGGCAAAAAGTTGAGAAACTTGTAAATAGTTATAAATTCATGGTTAAAAAAACTGTTTTGTAGAACTTCAGATAGTCTTGGCCGTTTTGTTGGATCTGAATTTTGAAGCACTTCTCTACAATATTTCTTAAAGTCTTTTAAGTGTGGTACTTCATCTGCAGGCAAAAAAAGGCATATTGTGGATATTTTATACATATATCAAAGGAGTAGCAATTGATCATGCCTTCATAAAAGCTCATCATGTTTAATGTTTATATTTGTATGAAGTATCTGTATTTGTTCTTCATTGATGTAGGTATAACTGCTCAAATAATTGCTACATAAAAATAAATTGTGGTATTTACCATCTTTCTTTCCCTTAAAAACATCTTCCACCAATACTGCAAAGCCATACTGGTCTACTGTTGATGTTATTTCATATGAATCTTCATTTGGATCCACAGCTTTATCATATCTGTAAATATAAAAAAGAGGAATGTATAAATGGTATGGGTAAAAAATACTCAAATACTCTTGTTGACTTGTTTGACTCAACTCGTAAAATTGACTTGTAAATTTGAAAATAGTTTCAAAATGAATTTCTTTATACAACATTCACTTTATACTACATTTACTATACTAATGCTAAAACAAAAGAGCATAGGTATATCTTACAATTTTCAAATACCTGTGAATTCTGGAATGCTTTAAATACGCTGAGTTTAAATCAGCAAATGCACATAAATACTGTAGGCCACCAAGTTTCCACTGTCCATCACCTGACACGTACACACATGATATACTAACATTATTATGAGACATACCAGCCTGAAAATCCAACAGAACTATCTGTATTTAAGAATATAAAGAAATGAAAAATGGCATAGAATTTGGAAATTATTATATTAAGAGTTTAATAATAATCACACTATTTAAAATGTTACCTGTTCATGTAGAAATACTAAAGCTTGTAAAATGTTATTTAAACCGATGCATATTTGGAGGGGGGTTTGTGATGGTAGAATATGTCCCAAAGGTTGTACATATTCTGTAACTAAATGAAATGTAGATCTTTGTTGCCACGCAGATATGTATCTTATTATGCAAGGATGCCGATATTTTATGAGATTCTGTAAATTAATAACATTTAGTAGAGTACACAGTATTTTTACAAAGCTTACACTAGAAACTAGAAGTAAACCAATAAATATAAGTACTGACGTTAGAGAACTTTTCTAATGGTGTAGATACAGTCCATAGAGGGCCTAAAACTGCTTCGCCTTTAAATACTGACACGGAACCATCACTTTTGAGACTGAAATATCTGCAACTATCGTTGATAGTGGCTTGAAATTGAGACCAAAAATCAGTAGTATCTGTAGGCTTATCTTGTATTTCCAGTCCACTTAAATGCGAAGATTCGTTACCCATCATAGGTTGTTCTTCACTCTCCGACTCCTTATTCTTAATATTCTTACTATTTTAGGTACATAGAATATTGTTTAGGTTTGGTACCAAAGATTTTCAACACAAAACCTTACATTACCTAGGTTAGTAGGTAGGTAGGTAATAAAAAAATTAAAACTCAAGAAGTGTCGTGTCAACTGTCAAGTCAACTTTCTTTATGTCAGTTGTACAAGTAAATTTTTTTATAATCTATACGGACCTGGATATGATCCATTCGGCAAAATCGAAATAATATGCAGTAATGTATAGTGACTAGTAGTTTTTGAGTAAATCGTTCCAAAATAAATTCCAATATGACGCGGGTGATAATCTAGCTAGATTGGTAATATTCACAGACTACATAGAATGTACTACGTGTACGTGATGCCGTCAGACTGACGTGACGTACGTG
>DWQK01000694.1:0-19065 GCA_018231225.1 Noctuana stator
AGCATTCTTAGTTCAACCCTCTAAGTATAAGCAACTCTGTATCTTTCACTGCATCTTTGTGTAATAAATAAGTGTATTTTTTTTAAAAAAACCAATTTGTGTCACTACCGCGTAACAACCTCCCACATCACTAAAATGGAATTTATGTTAATCTTATTTATACTGTATATCTTATACATTTTCAGTATATGAAAACATATAATATGTTACATATATAGTACATTTTTAGCATAGGTATTGAAAGTCTTATAGAATTAAACGTGACTTTAAATTAATATCATTTTATTATTGAAAAATATTCTACAATTACGAGTAGTTAGTACGAGTAGTTAGGAGAAAATTATATCGATACGAAACTGTAACGGGGTTTCAAGCTAATTACTCTGTAATCTAAGCTTCGCTCTAATGGTACGTCGAATTGCAAATATTAAGGAGACCTACTAGTGGAGCGTTAACTCTAGAATTCTGTTAAATAAAAGATAAGCACTTCAAGTTGTTTATCTTATTCCTGTTAACCACCATTTAAACATTCATCGTGACTAACCCATGAACGGGCACAATATTATTTTGCTTTATAAATTTGTTTTGTTGCAATGCAATAAAGACACTTTATAGACTAGCATGAGTGAGATAAATGGGTTTTAATCAAATTAAGGTAGTCATAGTTTCTATAAAACCGTTAATAATAATTTTTTTTTGTAAATTACACCCACGTATTCATTACGCACTTAGCCAGCGGGGTGAACTTATTTATACGTTATTCCGAATTATTTCAGGTGTACAAACGCTATTTCTATATAGTATGCAAATATGATAAATTATTAAACACATTTCATGTTATCTTTTACCTTTTAAATTGGAGACGACAATTTAACCCAGAAGAATATAACGCACAGTTGTACGAGCTGAATAAATACTATTTCGTAATGTTTCTCTAATTTTTGTTATTTGCAGAAATTTGTAAAAATGGAAATGTTGATATTTTAAGATTATTGTTTGTAAAATTTCATCTATCTCCTATATAATTACTCTAACTATAAAGCGTTAAGACATTTTTACACATAATGACATAGGTAATAAATAATTTTCACGTTCGCTCACATTTTAGGACTCTGCACCGTTGCAAACACTTATAATATTTTGTTTTTGTTAGCGCCTGTTTCTGATTTATTTATTGGTCTTGTTACAGAATGTCAGTTCGGAAAGCAGGCGAAAGAGTTGGGATCAACATGGTTCGCGGATCTCGGTCCGCCCTTCGGCGTAATGTACTGCATCAAATGTGAGTGTATATCGGTACGTATTATCAGTATTGTTTTGCATTTTCACCGACAACGACGAGGTTTATATATTTATTATAATGAAGTTTATCCAAAACGCATTTGTGCAGCGCATGGGTAAAACAAATTTGCCTGCTTTAAATTAATCGGTACATTATATTGTGTTTGTTGTGAAGTCTTAAGTATTTTCACATTCCAACATCCCATTAATTCCAAGGTCTGCTAGATTTTTTTTAGAAATAAACAGTACCTACCTGTTTACCAAATTTATTTATTTAAGTGTTGCCTGTGGGGAAGGTATATTAAAAGATACTGTCGTTCAAAAGTGTCTGAGGACATGACTAATAGGATAGGTTGTCGTCAATTCTGTTTATATCAATTAATCTTTTAGGTATATTTTTTCTATCATGACATATTGTGTTGTTTTGTTACCCTATTCTTTATGTATAATATTTGATTTCTACAGTCCGAATAATTCCATTAAACTTGTATCACAGGTGCAGAAGAAGCGCCGGGTGGTAGCCAAAGTACACTGTCGGAACATAAAGAACGAGTGCCCAGAACCCTCGTGCGATACTCCCGTGCTGCTCCCCGGGAGGTGCTGTAAGACTTGTCCTGGCGATGTGAACTGTGAGTACCTATTGTATAGTATAAACTATATTGTCTTTAAGTGACATTGGATGGTTTCAAGAATCGTACTTAAGTAATTAATATAGTTATCTTTTCATAATAAATGTTTATAAATTTCAAGTAGGTTCCTACTATGAATGTAATGATAATAATAACGCTACACACTCAAAGCCCCACACTAGGATTCCCTGTGTCGTGGGTGCTATGGACAGACACAAATACACATACAAACACCCAGACCGAGAACAGAAATCTAAATTCATCATTTAAATTTGTGCCCCGCTGGGGAGCGATCCAGGGACCCTTCGAATGGTGGACTGGCGTGGTAACCACTACACCAAACGGGTCGTCAATATAATATATTACAATGACAATAAAATTTAACCCATGCCATAGTAGTCTGCGGCTTAGGCTGCGTGCGCACGTGCGTACCTTTTCGCATTATATAGCGACAATTGCTTCATTCTTTTTCTTTGTAATCTTTTTTCTTAAATGTTGTTGCTGTACTTAGCATGAAGACATAAATAAATATTTTTTTTCTATCTTTCACAACATAGAAAATCGTAGTAAAGTTACGTTGGCTTAGCACCAATGAAAAGTATGCATCTATGAGTTCGAGATTATTTCTCGTGTCGTTACGAGCCATAATGTAATGTAAGAACAACCTGATATTTAGTTCTAACAATAGATAAAGAGCATCGCGATAGTGTTAGTCTCATATCAATCTAGTAGACTGTGTCTGTGTTCAGACAATATAAATGAACCAAAAGGAACATCCCGGTTAATTGGCCGATGGTGACAAATGATTTTTAAAATTATATTTTTTAATCTCCGTGCATCGCTTCGCATATAGCAAAATGATTAAATCAATGAAAAACCCATGATACCACACTATGATGAATCGTTCGTTCGGATACTTAACTAATACGAGTATATAGATAGAGTAGAGAAACGAGTGCTAATTGATAGACAAGCAACGTCATTTTCATCCGTTAAAGTCCATCTCACGCTCGACACGGTGTCGATTCAATTCAATTCCATTTCATAAGCTGGTGATGTCATTTTTGTATAGCCGTATTATACATTGACTGATGTCATGCTATCTAGCTATCACTAGACCAAAGGCCGTTACTAACACGGAATTTTACCTATTGTCATGTTTCTCTCTGTGAATGTAGGTAGGCACGTACTCGTATATAGGTCTAAACGTCTTATAGCGCTTAAAGCCCTAATCGCGCTTAGTTGTATGTGGCACTTTAAAAAATAGAAACTATTAAGTACCACTAGTACATGTTTATGTATTAGTAAAAGATTTAGTATGATAAGGTTAAAAATACTATTGGACTCTTAGGGATCCTACATGATTGTACATTGCACAAGAATGGAAATAGTATATTATCATCAATCTAACATATTTTAAAAGGTAATTTTTGCAGAAAAGGGCCTTGAGTTGGCGTAATTTCATCCGTCACCCTCTAATGATTTCTCTACTTTAAACATTTTTTAAAATTTATACTGATGGTACATACGAATATCTCACACAAAGGACAAAACACGGATATGCATTTGTTTATTTTGCGTGAATCTTATCCGTATTTGTATATTTGGAAGTCATTTAGAAAGTTTGAGAGGTCCTTCGCCGTCTGGCTTTTGTTTGTATTTTTAACATTGAATAAAATGTATGCCTTTTAACAAGATAAATATTACGGTAGTAAAAATACGAGATGTTTAGTATCGTGGTTTGGTCCGTGGTGGATTTAAAGAGTATGGAACTTTATATATAAGAAAATAACATTTTCTTGTATATGTTTTTCTTTATTATTTATGCAAATATAGCAATGCAATAATTTCAACAGTCTGCTCTTAATAAAGAATTGTTTAGATTATAATCATGTCCTCAAAAATTCATAGTACATGCATATAAATATAGACGTGACACAAAATTATTAATAAACAGTAGGTAAGCAATGATTTAAAGAAGGTGTCTTCTTAATTATATTGAAAACTTATATCGTCGGCAACAGGTTAGTGAGTCACGGGCCATCTGTCGCGAAAACTATCCGTACATGTGGAAATCGATTGAACGACATAAATTTTATATATTTTTTACTAATCGTAGACATTTTGATCGCTATTAATATGCTGTTTTCGTTTGAATTGCCTTGTTGTAATACAACACTTAAACAGTTTGGTTAATTACAAACTCGTATATTATAGCTAAACTTATTATTTGAATAAATTATAATGTATAGGTGTTTTCGAAGAATATATTTACAAATTAATCCCGTCTAGAAAATAACGAGGCCGGCACTTTAACGTTATTAATGAGTTATTAAACGTCCTCTATTTTCTCGCGAGCTCGTTTAAGTTTTTGTTGTGACTGTCGCCTTATCGTTTATCACTTTTTCTGTGGAACCGGCGAATTCATCGAGTTTAAAAGGTAATTGCGATGTGAGAAAGCATGCGTACATGTGAAGTGACAGGAACAGGCGATGACAAATGACAGTGGACAACGCGCCGCGGCTCCCACGGCTGATTCTGATCATTACCTCACACATGGACGCTTCGAGCGAACATTCGATTTGGATAATCATCCATTGCGACGCAAAATCGTAATTCATAATTATATTCTTCATTATGATACTCAAATGGCAATAGGTACAATCAAATAGCAAATATTATGAACTAGTTTTAGATTTTGTAGAGAAACGAAGTGTTTTTTTTAATAAAAGATATCGCAGTGATATTAGAAAATTTAAGCTTCTTTGTAAATATTATATCGAGTAAGGGCTTTTAGAAACTTATTAAGGCTCGTTACACAATTGGTTAAAATAGTAAAATTGAGTAAGTTTCAGTTCTTAAAATCTAAATAATTTTTTTTTGAAAACATGCGACTAAGCACGGACTAGTTACTTAAAATAAAACCTAAATAAATGAAAGATCGAATCGCTGCTGACAGGATAACCCGACGAACAGTATTCGTAACTATTGCTTTTTGTAACTTATTTTTCAACTTTAACAAGCGGCCTACGAGCAATGATTTGTTTATACAGCTTGCTGTTTCCTTAGTAAGATACACCTGTTTCGCGTTTTTGGTGAGTGCGAGACATGTTGGGCGAAATGGTGGGGTGCGGCGTGGTCGGCGTCGACAGCACGTCTGCGGACGCGTCCACCGCGTCAGATATATCGAGAGCATTACAATGGCATTACTCAGATGCACCGGGCGGTGGTGCAGAAATGGCACGCGCTGTTGCTCCCCCCGCGCCCGCGTGCTGCTGCAAATATAGCTGTTGGTCCTGGTTATTCCGGGCGCGGCCGTCGACCCGTCGCCGCGACGCCGTCTGCGCGCCTTTTTAGCGAACGATGCTTACAACATACGCATTTTTTGCGAGCAAATATCCCCGATGTCAACGTACCCGAGTCTTTTTCATTATTTCTCGAGACGTTTTCCCGGTGGCCTTAGCGAAATCCTCGTCTCGAGAACGCTCCCGATGAGTAAATATCTCGTTGCTCGCTGTCTCGTTAATTGATTAGCCGGGTGCGTCCTCGATTCACTTTACCTACCTACGTATTAAGAAAATTATAAATAAATGAATGTTGTTAACCAAGGACTACAAAAACACTATGTTTTTTACTCCAGTAATCAGGTTTATCCTTTGACATTTTGAATCAAATGGACCAATTCAATTCTCACTTTTTTTAAATTAATGTAAATGGCAATATATAAATTTAGTTGCGGAGGTTGCCTGCCTGCATCTCTTTCTTTATTTATATATAGATTTTAAATTTTCTATAAATAAATATATACAGTACACAGACGCCAAAATAAGCTCTTGAAGGTTGAAAGAAATAAATAATTTATTTTGGTTTGAAGTCGGTTTTAATTTTCACTGAAAATCCGACTTCCAAACGAAACTAAAAAGGGGTTGCAAATTGTTGGAATTTGCAACGTTCCTAAAGAAAATACCAGAAACGTATAACACTAAATGAGACCCCGACAATAATTGTTCAATATAAAACAGTATGAAACACTATTTTTATTTAACTTCGCTATTGTCTTTTTATTGATGAGTTGAATTAATTATTTCTGCAATAGAATAACCTTTTAATAAATACCTCGCGCCATAGAGACGTACTCGTAAAACGAATAATTTTTAATTGAATCTTCGCCAGGTGTCGGTGTAGGTAATAAAGCTCAAGCAAATTTCACGCCTCAGTACATACGGGAAGCACTTATCTATATTACAAGTAGGAACCGCCATAAATCGAAGTAGAGTTGATAGTAGTGATGAAATAACGTTCATTTGCTAAAAGCAATTAAGTTTAATACAAGTTATGGCGGAGATAATGGGATTAGGTAGATACGAGGTACTTTCTTCGCAAGTTAGATCTGAGTTCCTCAAGACTACTCGTAAGTGTGTAAGACTAACTTGTTTATCTACAAAAATAAAAGTAATTTATTAAGATATAAATAAAAAATCATAACTCTTTAAATTTAAAAGCTTGCGTCTAAGCCACTGTCTTTTTCGATGGGTCTACGACGTTATCTTGAATTTCTATGCTGATTCTTCGACCGATGGCGACGTGAGCGCCAGCCTTTATGTCACCGAATCAACCGTTTGGACAGAATATAATATGTCTATAAAAGATCTATGTGTCAGATCCCTAGTCTGATTGTTTTGACGCTAAAAGGCAAAAATATGTATTCTTTATGAAGACTAAGAGTAAAGTAAGTGGAGGTGGAGGTATGTTCGGTGTTTTTGCTACATACCGGTATGCTGTACAGTACATAATAAGTATGCCTAGTCTGAATGAAAAATTCGTCTACAATAACTTGGACATTTATTTATATCCCGGTTAAGTTCACTAGAAGATTAATTTTCGAAACGCAGTCTTAGTAACAAAATAAATTTGTATTGGTACTCAAACTCTCAGTTTTCTAATGTAAACTCATAGTTTTAATGGAAACTATTGATTTGATGATTGATGCTTCGACACTATTTACATATTTATACATATACAACTTCAAAAAGGTGCATTGTGGGAATTTGTTGGTTGTGTATGATCGGTCAACTGCCCGCTGTATTCTTTAAAAAGCAACAAGTGATTGTAGTACTTCAGGAACTGTGTCCACGGGCTTTTGTTTTAACGTTAACTGTTACATTTATATACCTATCGTTATGTTTATATACCTATCGAGTATATTCTAATTATGTTCATTTAATTTTAATTCTAATTTAGAAGCGTAATTGTGATTCTTGTTTTGTATCATAGTACGCGTGATGCTGAGAAACGAGAACGAGAAGGAGAAAAAGAGATTGTGTTAGAATAGATCCGAGTAATTCGATTTTAAGGCAGTGAATCAGTGTCGTAGGCCTGTATGGATGGCCCCATGGAGACAATATCCGAGGAGCTGCGTGTGTGCGAGCTCTTGGCGTGAGGCGTTCACGGTTCAGCGGACATCGTATCGCCGACCAGTCGATCACGAGTGTATCTAATTCAGTGTGCTGCATGTGCCTCCGAGGAATTTGTTTTGTGCACGCCGATGCCGCGTACAATCGATGTTTTATTTTCGTAAGATCGGTGTCCCTGCGCTCGCAATGCATTCCTTCACTGCATAATTTTGTTTGCGCCTTTTTCGCCGATCCGCGCCCGCGAAAATTAGCTTTGAAGTTTTATTCAAGCATTTTTGTAGAGAGTTACGATTTTTCTCAATTTGAATGATTGGCGACTGGGTTGGTGAATTCGGGTGTGTGAGAGCTTTCATGTGTTAACCTGACGGGTGCAAAGGAACGATATTTCTGCGTTAAAAATGTGCGGTGGGTGCAATGTATTTTAAAATTGAATGAATGGGATAGCAGTCGCGCTGTCAGCCACAAACGGGTACTCGTTATTATTTTAATGTTGGCTAATAAGGCGGCATTAGGCGATCGCGGTTAGTGGGCAAGCTTATCCTGAGTAATAAGGGCGTCGGTCCGTCGTTTGGTGCTTACCGTACGTGACTCGCCGCCGCGGACTCGCGAGCGCGTTGGCGCCAGGCCCTTTCTGAATTACGTCAAACATTAATCTTTTGATCAAACCGGCTCGTGTTTTGTATTAAGTGGCATTTGAATATATGGTTATAGGACTGATGTATTGTAGGGCGAACCTCGGATAGTTATGCGGTCGCTTGATCAACCAATAGCGGCCTCTAAATTAATATGCAGGTAATGCATATTTATATTTCATGCATATTATTTATACCATAAATATTATTGTATATTCAAACTGTAGTTGACATTATCGAATTCTAAGAAAATGTTCCATACCTAACTAAGTTCACAAATTATTTCGTAATTAATTTCTGCAATTCATTTTGTCATTAATGGCGTAGATACGAGTATATGTATATGATTACTAGCAATACCACAAAATCTTTCAGTTCTAAACATACGCAATAACTTAAACAAATTGATTATCCATTAGCAGAAAAACAATCGCGGCATCGCATGTATTATGCAGACGTTTCACAACGTCTCAATACGTTCCTTCACGTACACAATCTTTGCTGTGACATTATTGAGCTGATGAAATACGATAGTCTGGAGACTCCAATAAATCAACACTCATGGGATAAATGTACGTGCCTGAATTAGACGAAGACCACAGGCTCTGTGCGCAATAAATCGACAATGAATCGGTCCAGGCCATCTGTACTCAACAATATCATAATTTAGATAGGGCCATACTTAAACCATTGGTTTGAACGGTGTACAGGTTTCGTACAGAGGCAGAAAGAAGGTATGGTTTGAGAATTTATTTTCTCAAAAGAATTACAAAAAAATATTCACTTGGAAAGAAATAACAATTTTAAACATAATATATCTAAAATTACTAAACCACGAGGGCACATGGAAAATTATAAGAAATAGATTGTCTTAGATGTAGATATGATGAAGGTAAGTGGAAAAGTTTGTACAAGGTGTAATCCATCAATGTTTAATTACTTAAAATAATTTTTATGGCCATTAGTTAACACCATTTGATTTAAGTACCTCTGTCTCTGTCAAGTTTTCATTTTCCTGAGTTATGGTTAACGATGGTGTTATTTGTAGTCACAAATATTTTAATGTTCAGACAAATATTCGATATTTCGAACTGTCTCTGGTTGCTAATTGCCTCTAGCCTATATACTAGAATGTATCTGAAGTGTTGCGAAGCAAAGTAATAAAATTGTAGTGAATGCGCATGCAATTCTATTTTGTGTTGAATAATATTATGTAAGTCAGACTTTATGTTTGACGTAACTCCCTTTGCAATATAGTACTTACGTGTGCTGTGGGATAGTGCAAATAAACATGCAATGCGCTTATTTTACCTTATTACATCTTTGTAATATTGGAATGACCTGGAGTATCCAATAGTATCCATATTGTACAGAGACTACTGGGGCTAATATTATGCACGAGTGTTGGGAATATTGAACAGGGAATTAGTATTTGAGATGCAATACCAAATCAGTAATCGAGGTCCTTCTAGTAGGTATTGTTTTACTTATTGAACTCCAACATAATATTTAGATAATTATCCCATGATGGCCCCTTCTGGTGTTAAGACGCAATAGATATTCTATGAAAATTCTATAGGAAAATGTTTGATAATTTCAAATGCAAACTTATTACCAAGCAAATAATTACTGGTAGTGATCCGTGAGGTGAGGTAATCGAAAAAGTTTAATTTAGCAACGGTCAGGTTATCACATGCAAAAGTAGAAAAACTGTCGTTCAACCTGATAGTGATGTACCTACTTAACGATTTGCCGGTGATTCCGGGAATATAGGATCAAATGAAACTGGTGGTACCCGTCAGAGTAGTAGTAGTAGTATACTCAGCGTTTTATCTCCATGGTGTCTCGGAGAAATCTATAGAGAAAAGTATAAAATACTTAGCTGTGCCAAGAAAAGGGTTGTGTCAATTTTGCCTCACAGTTCTGCAAATAACGGTGTGTGTAGTACTGGTTATGTTAGTTTGTATGCTAAGCGATTTGATTTCAGTGTTTAGGTATGTTTATTGGAGCAATACAAAAGATGGTTGCGTAAATAGAAAACATGTGTGGTGTGCAAACAGGCAGTGGCGTCGCGACGCCGGCGCCGGCGGGGACAGCCTTTGTACGTCGTGTTGTGACGGTGACGAAGCCATCAGAAAGAATTTTTATGTACATTTTACACATAATGATAGAACTAAGAATTTTTATCGTTTCCAATGATGATTAGCAAGTTTTTTTATGTAATCATTTTCTTATCTTACTTGGAGCAGGTAAATCGATCTGAACAAATTGAAGTAAAATAATTTTCTTTGATAAGCTTGTTTAGGTACTAATATTCACAGTAACTAATCTCATCATTTGTTCCATTTCCCTATATTTCCTCAAATTTTTTAAGATGAATATTTGAAATATTGCAATGATGAAAATAAATAATTTAACTTTATTAACATAACAACACAATAGAACATTTGATTATGCACCTGCAAGATACTGTTAATAAATATTTGTCAATCGCGTCATTTCGACAGTTCTCAGTTTTAACATTTGAATGTGTAAATAAAGTTCGTAGACATATTAGACACTGGCGCCACGGGCGTGTCATGTAGCGTAAATACATCGCTAGTTTAAAACAACAAGCTATTGAGATTCTGAAATGTATACAAATGACGTCCACGCGAAAAAGCATTTAAAACATTTTATTTTCATTCTACTGCAGCTTGACTCATACGAGTATGTACCTATTTTCACGATTTCACTGCTGTTTTCGTAATTTGTTTCTACATAGATTGTTGTAGGTTGTAGCTGAGCTAGCGTAAGGATTAGATACCGTTCGGTAAAATAATACACGTGACTTATGAGGTGGGGTGGTTATAAACGAAAGAGTTATGACCATTGTATGATAAGTATTGAGGAGAAACGCAGATTTATTCGTTAACGTTCTAAAGTTAGAGCAATTTGCTTATTATTTGCTTATTTGACTTCGTGTTCATCAGGTCTTCATCGTAAGTCTTTATAGTTAATATATTTGTTTTACTTCTTAATAAATCTATCATATTGAAATAAATATTCCGTTTTTAACAAAACAAATATGATAAAAGTATTTATAAAATATGATTTGATAAAATATGATTAGTTTGTTTTAAAATAGTCCTTTGGCGCCATTATTATGCGGCGTACGTAATGTAATAAGTTGCATGCGATTTCATTTCACACAATATTACGACGGCGCGGCGCGGTGTGGGTCGTGAACGCCCGCAGGACGGTATTTATGCGTACTAGACACTGCACTCTCCGACATTTTACGTTCAGTATGTAATATAAGAAGAGATGTGATAGACTAGTGGTTGAATTTCGACCTGTCGTTCCTGTGGGTCTGGGTTCGAATTCCGAACGTACCTCAAACTTTTCGATATTAAGTGCGTAGGTAGAAGTTAGTTATCGAACAGAAGTAGAGTACTACTGTGAAGGAAACATCCACATAAGCATCGAAAAATAAATAGGTAAGCTACCAGTAATGAGGTCTTGCATCGATCGTAAAAATGCGTAAAAATGTAGAAAAAAAGAAGATAAAATAAGAAATGCAAATAAAAACTTTGGCATCGTATAATATCGACGTAAACGCAACATCGCCGCGGGTAGACTGAGTTGCGTAAGTTTGCCGCGTACATACTGTGGGCGTCGCTGCATCTGAAATCTGAAATTACGTGCGCTTGCATTTTCATTTATCAACGCGTTATGCGTCGCAGTGTCCGGCCAAAGGGTAAACATGTGAATAAATATGATTTCATTGCACTTGAATTAGGCCTGTTAACTCAACGGTTAATGCACTTGGCAGTAGCTTCTGATAAACAAACGTTTAAAGAAATAATGAGTAAACTCCGCTGTCGTTATGGTATTTGAAACAATGTGTGCGTAATTCGGCGAATATTTATCTAATAGACGTATGCAGGTTTTGTCCCAGGAAGGAGCTAATCAAATATTTGTTCTTATAAGAATTAGTAGGAAAATGATAGATCTCGAAGGGGTGCTGCCTAGTTGCACAAGAATCGGTTTACCCCGAAACGGAAGCAGTTTGACATTAATTTTTTAAAATATATTATAAAGTAGCAAAATGAGTAGGTACCTATACAGGCTACTTGATGTTGAGTTAAACACATGACTAGATTGACCAGTGATCAGTTAATTATGGTATGCAAAATAATAAATAAAATCATATTTAATTTTTCAATGTTTTTTATTGATATAATTCAACATTTATTTACAACATAAATGTTGAATTTCGGTTTATTTAATATTTTATAATACTTCTTAATTTATTAACATGAAGAACTGATAGCTACGTCCTTCACGTAGTAAACGTGAAGTGTTTGTTTCGACGTAAATCTGCAGTACTCACCGCTACTTATTCATGTCGACGAACCATTATCGTTATCTTCACACGCTGTAGGTATTATATTTGATATTGTTACTATCTTGTTCTTAAAATAAATGCTCTATTTAATTATAGCTACCTAATGTTTGTAGGTTGATTTGTCACTTAATTGGTTGCGCAGAGCGGCAAAAAAATATTTGCAAACCTTTTTGAACCAATATTCCTAAATCTAATCTAATCTAAATTCCTAAATTTTTGGTTGTTGAAACAATATTTGGTATCAATTACAAAACTAAAAAAAAACTTTTTAATTGTCCAAAAAGTCATTTAAAGTAAATCAGTGTGTGTAGGTTATGTTAGTTGAATATAGCTAGCAGCAGAATAAGATATCGTACGTCTGTTTCGACAGTAACTGTATCTGTTTAATCTGTGGAGCTAGGAGTGGATCACGGCCCATAAGGCAAGTGTACACGTAAAAGGTCACAGGCGAGACTCGAAGGCTATTTGGAAAGCGGACTGGCGCCAGTCGCGGTTCTAAGCAAATTTGGTGAGAAGGCGCATACAGGCTGCCGGCACTGCAAACAAAAAGTAGGCGATATCGACAGCACCCGGTGATTGAGAAAATGAGCATTTCCATTTATTACATAGACCATGCGATATATAGCGACATCATAGCTTTTATGGCCAAGTAAAACAGTTTATTTTAACAGACTTCAAAACCTCCTCCGGTTTTATGTTCGGCTGTATGTATTTATTTTACAATATAGATTTTAATATAAGCAAATAATGAGCAAAAATATTTTTAGTCTACTCTTTAAGCTTTCTACAAAATTCTGGCAAACCTAAAAGGTGGAAGAGGTCAGCAGCAAATTGACACTGAAAACGTAATCGTAACGCTAAGAGCCATTTGTGACAATTTAGTTTTTCGCCAACTTTGAATCTTTGGGAAAAACTACGAGGTATATGAAGAGAAAGAGGGGATATAATCAGTTTTTGATCATGCTTGTTAAACTGGCGGTATACGAGTACATAACTGTGTGTATAAACTGCAACTTGGTGTAGCCAACAGATATACGATTGAATATTACGCACCTGTTAAATTTTATAAATGACATCCATTTCCTTATAACGCTGTCTTATAGTTTTGAATTTCTAATCTTACGAGCGTAGTGTAGCTATTTCCGTGCTAATTGATGTTACATTAGCGCCACCAACACTATTAAGATAAATAAGTACTAATTTATAAATGAACGTGTACATTATAGGTTATGTGTTGACGTCTTTTCGATGTCGATGTCGTACATAGGTTATCGTCTGGGTTCGAGATTTGTGTCGACTCTGGCTCCGTGGCAGCTTAACGTCAAGATCTCAAATATTTCATCAGATGACTTGAAAAGAAAGTATAAACAAGAAAGAGTCGTGAAGCACTTGTTCGATCATTGAAGGGACACAATAGGTCTATTGTAGAGTGCATTTTCTATGGATTCATACATAATTATGTAATGAAAAACCATTCGTATTAGTTGGTGATTTAATATTCTAATGAGACACGGAAATTTTCTAACAGTGTTACCATCCTTGCATCTAAGTATAGAAAATGGAAAATATACACAAGTTTCTAACAAGTGTTTCACATATCAACATAATTAAACATTGTATGTAGGTACATAGCAGAGCTATCATATTACGTTTAGAATCTTAATAATACGTTACAGTTTAGACCACAGTTAACTTGCAACAGGTAAAAATTAATTTTACCTGTACAAACAGTACATTCAACGCATTTAAATTTAAATGTGCATTCAGATCGTAACAAGTACTTGCCCTGCATACAAATATTTTTCCATACTGGGAACAAAACCCGGAATCCCCAGCGGAGAAATTCGTTCACTGCTCTCTTGTATAATCATGAAACAAGGCGGTGAAACCTCAACTTGAGGGAATTGATGCAATGAAATATTTGTACGGTAAGTATAACGTTGACATTAAGGAAAAAGTCGAATGTAAACAATAAGTAGGTAGTTAATTATATAATTGCCAAAAATTATTTAATTTTTTTTTATATTTTTTTTATGTTATTTAAATAAGTTATGTTATTTTATTAAGTCCCGCTAGTAGTGTGGATCACAAGCGATCACATTGCAACCACGGGTGCGGCCGGTACTCGGATGGGTCACCGTTGATATGTGAGATAGCTTGCGATCAACACTAGCGGAGGGGCTTTGCGCGTTTCCTGCGCTGACAGCCCTTACATCATCTTTACTTTGCTTCATTACTTTAATTACTTATACTGAATCATATCAATGTGTTTCACTTAACGTATATAGGAATACATACTTTCTTAATAATAAAAAGAAATGGAAAATAGATATTAGGTTTAAAATATTACTGCATTGCACTATGTTATTGCATTAAAGCATGAATGTTTTAAATGTTATCCAGTAATTGTAACCTCAAATACCTCCAATAAGTGCAGGCCTATAACTTTATAATAACTTATTATCTGAGAAATCGGATGGACTTAATCATGTTGGTGCTGAACGTCGTGACACTTTATCACGACGACAAAAGCTAAGGTCTGTTTTTGCATGCACTCACTCTGTAATGTCCTTAAATGATATTGATTAATGTTTGTCATGATACAGACACCTAGTTATTGCGACTATAATGTTTAGTAAATATTCTGAATACTACGTACCTAATAATAATTGCTAATGAACATTTTATTCAAGTTATACTTCTTTAGGCGCATTCGGGAAAACAGATGAGAGTGTATTTTTCCTTCGGTTTGATTTATGATGTAGATGTAACACATAATGTGTACAAGTAAACTTTTTACGTACGTTGGTACATAAGTGCACGCACTGTTTTATAACGCTATAAAGTTTCCCGCCAAGTTCAAAATGAAAACTATCAAGGATTTCCTCTATTGTAACTGTACGTGACAAGAAAAGACTTAGCAGTTTTATTACGCTTAGCAGTATTATTAGGTATATTATTATTTTATTACTTGCAACGTTCTTCGAACTGAATACGTCAGTATGAGCGTAGCTAAAATCACAGTATGTTGCTGATATTTCCATAATCTTTACGAGCCGAGTGTGCATAGGTTATGACCACCGGTTGGCGCCATCTTCATACCTGTCATTGTTCATAGAACATCGGCGCCAGCCAGCGGTTGTACTCGTATTCGCGACTAATTTTATGATCAATTCTCGTAACCATTGTCTTCTGCAACTCGCCCGCTACTTGAATGTGAATAGAGCACCGTGTCTACAAACGGTCCTTTTAAAACTGTAATAATTCATGAGGCCGTACGCGCGTGCTTTGAATAATTGCCGTTGTGAAAATACCTCAATATGACGTGCTATTCCTTTGAGTAATTCGCTGACGAGCTGCCGTATTAATGGTCAATAAACGTTGTTTAATGTTTACATTGCAAATCCACTTAGTGCGTGCATTATAAGATTAGAAAGCCGCTGCGTCACGAGCCATTTTTGATCGCGAATTGGGTCATGTCCGGACTCTTAAGAGCGGCACCGTGCTTCATATTCGACAATACATTCCTTCTGTTCTATACTAGCTGCAGTACGTAGTTCAGATATGTATGTACATACGAGTATCTGTGCCGTAAATGTTGTAGCGAAATATGAAATTTATACGTCCCTACGTTGGTTAGCCGAGATGTCCGTCGTCGCACACGTATCTGCGCGTGTTATATTTATAATTGAAAACACTCATTGGGAGTTGTTATACGGAGTCGATGGCATATATGTTTATTGAACTACGTTAGTGCGGTAAGCTGTTGAGTGGAATTTATAAACATTTGAACATTGTATAGTGGAGGTTGACCTACAGTAGTGCGGCGATAGAATACTGGCGATGAGAGATTTATCTCAAACAGGCGGTGCGGCGGACGATTTTCGCGAGCTTAGATGTAGATGCAGTTTATTGTTGGTTTGACTTTTATTTTAGTATCACATACAAACATTGCAAGTTTACGATCGTTTTAAAATGCTGAGTAGATTTTAATAACCTAATCACGAATGTTAATGTTACCTGAAGTAAATGATATGCTGTTAAAAGTAAATGTTAGCTAAGTAACCTCTCGATTATATTTTATTTGGCCATTTTGTTAATATACTCGTTGGACAGTGTTGCACAAAGTAATAAAATGTGATTAGATTTCAAACGATAAAGACAAAATTACAAAGAAAAATTATTATAGTTTCAGTCTCTTATTGGCTTTACGGATTGTGATGGCGTACTGATAATTAGAAAAAGTTTTCACAAGAAATAGTATTCACTAATTGTTAAATAACTGTTTATATTTAAAACAATTATTGTTTTAAAAAATATTTTTTTTTACGCAAACTATATTTACTATAACGGTACTGATCGCCATTCTAACGCAAGACCATTACGAGGGTATTTAGAAGCCAGTAATAGTAAAATAGCTAACTAGGATATATACCAACAGAAACTATCAAAAATGCAATAACTAGTCGTTGTAATAGACTATAAATATGTACAAATAATTAAATAGTAGTAAACCTATCCGATCAAATCAATTCCACCACTTAAAGCTGGTTATTTAGTATACAGTATTAATACTTATGTCGTTTTTCGTAATCGTTTTTACTGATATATATCAAAATATGTGGTAGAGAGACACAGATAGGTAATTATGCGTTTGTGTCGTACAGTCAGTGGGTTTGTGCTCATTATAATGCAGTCGAGCTGGGTGGGCGCGGCCTGATGTCAAACTGGTGACAGATTGGTATCACTCAACTAGTAGAATTTTACAAAATGATACCCAGTATAATTGACGTAAGGGAAGGAATTGGTCCCTGCCCAGTAAAAACATTATGACACTAGCTGGTGCCCGCGACTTCGTCTGCGCAGGATTATTATTTCGAGCAATTCACACCATAATTATGTTTATAAATTGTAGCCCATGTGTAATTCTGATGTATAAGCCATATTATTGTAAAGTTTCATTAAAATTCATTTAGTAGTTTTTACGTGAAAGAGTTACAAACATCCATCAATCCAGACTTGCAAACTTTTGCGTTTATGATATTAGTAGGATTTATGTTTCAAACAAAATAAACACCAATTTTAAGTCGTAGTTACCTAACTTTTTATAAAATTTTCATTTTACAACCACAAATCGATTTCAAAATAATAATTTAAACACGTGGTGCACACAGCTTGAAATTTCTAAGGCGGATTCTAATCGAAACGATAAATCGTTGCAGTTAGCGTTGTAATAACTAGCAACCGATTAGAGACAAACGCTTTATGAACTCTTAGGTTTATTTGAAACGCATGCGCATACCTTAATCCCTTTTATGTCCTACACGTACGTACGAGTACTTATATACGTGGTTATGAAGAAAGTGAAGGCCGAAGTATTTTCCACATAATTATTAATTACCTATTTGTATCATCATACCTATTTCCGCTAGTACAATTATCTGATTTGATTTGACTTGATTTAAAAGGTGATTCGGAAAAAGGCGAACACCAGTTTGGAAGAGCCTTTATATGTACAATTAATAAACGCACTAATCAATTGCCTGTAGCAATTACAAGCTTGAACTGTGGCCCTTTGTGAATCCAATCTTAACGCTTTGCTTAATAGCTGGGCTATAAATTATATTCAAATTACTTAGACACTACAGTTTAATACTATATCATAGGGACTTTATTAAATATTATTTATCTTATTAATTGATGGGAAGAAATTCTCCGGATTTATTTTACACTAGCTGTGCCCTGTGGTTTCACCCGCTTTAATACCGTAATGCTTGATAGCCTATAACCTTCCTCATGAATGTAGCTGTCACATACAAAAAGAATTTTCCAAATCCGACTTGTAGTTCCAGAGTTAGCGCGTTCAAACAAACAAACTCTTCAGCTTTATATATTAGTATAGATTTCGCAAAATATGCAATATAACTTTTTTAAAGTATTAGCTTAGTACAGCACGACATAAAGTTAATTATTATTTGAAATGGACCTACTTAAGTCATTAATTAAAAGGACGAATTCTTAATTAAAAATGTAGATGGTGTGCTAACGTTTTATAACGTTTTATATGTTATAAATAAATCATATTTTATTTTTATCTCTATAACACGTACAGTGCGATAGTAAATTGTTGCATATATTCACTTGGATGAGCGTAAACTCTGCTATGCACTTGATAATTCTTGTTTTCGCAATATTTATGGAGTGTTGTCGATGTGTGGCACATTTTCTCCTATCTCGCTGCAGTTAAAGAAAATATTTACATCTCGATAATATGTTCGCAAACACTTCACTTCTTTATTTTAAATAACAATATTTGCAAACGTGTAAACAAACTTATTTGTGTAGGAGGATAGTAACGTTTTTGCGAAACTTTTATTTCTGTTTGCCTAACCAGATTACTGTCACTCACCATAAATATTTTAGACGAGGCGCTAGAAGCTTTCTCTGTAATTTGAGTTGCTTGATATCTTAGTTACACGAAATCTAAAATTATGGAATCCCTGAATTTAAAAACTAACATCATGACGTGCGAGACCTGTCATTCAGAACTATTAAAATTCTTTTGGTCTGGTTGATTTGTCTAGAATTTATATCAAACGTAATATTTCGGTCCAGAGTGTTTGACTCAGTATCAATTCATATTATAATATCTCTCATTTGTATGAGTTATTCAAATTAATCATACCAAAAATAAACCTTTCATTTAAGCAATAAATTGGCAG
>DWQK01000695.1:0-19060 GCA_018231225.1 Noctuana stator
TCTTATATTTAAGACTTCATTAGTCTTCACGTGAAGTTAAGAACTTGAACTTATTAAAGTTATTATTATTTTATTTCTTGTTGAACTTCAATTTATAGGACGTTGTGTACATTATCATTGTCAAAAAGCGAATTATACACCTAAATATAACAAGTAATTCGTTGGGCTTTAAGCTGGCAAAGGTTAAAAAAATCTTACGGAACAAAAGTATCAGCATTCTTGAAAATAAGCCAAATCATAAGACAATTAACCCTTTGAAATTAGTTAAAGCTATCGATTGTATGTAATGTACGAGTACATATTATTATGTAGTTGAGTTGAACTCATTGTCTTTAATGAAAAATTCATCTTTATACAAAAAGTAACAAGGCACGGTTTGGTGCTAACTGTCCATGGACAAATTTACGCTCAAAAAGTGATGGGATTGAGGTAGAAGCTATCGTATGGCGTAAACAATAGTTCATTGTCTAATAATTTGCTAGTTATGTTTACTAACATATACGGAACAATGCATTGATTGATAACAAGGAAAGGAAGTTGTTTTCAAGCAGCTGTCTTCACCGTTGCTGTAGTTAGGTACTATACTTAGTGTCTATAATTATTTTCTACATATATTCGTACTTCGATAACTATGAATAAAATGTTTTCAAAGTTTCAATAGAGGAATTTCTATACATCCCGAATTTTTGTTTCTACTAAATAGCATGTAGTATTACAATTTTGTATCATGTTTGCACATAATTAGAAAAAAATTGTATTGAGCGATAATTAAAAATTGGTGTAATAAACGAAGAAAACAATAACATATTGTTTTTCGAAATTAAAAATAATATGAAAAAGAAACAACTGAATTAAATAACCCAAACAAAAGATGAATAAATTAGCGTAGGAAATATCATATTTCTTTAGTATTTTCACATAATAATGTTAATAATATACAGAAATAGCATACTTTAAATTTTATACGAACAAGTATCTAATTAACCCTAATAATGAGCCATAAAAACATATTAAGTTTCTTCCACAATAATTTTTAGAGAAAATTTAGTTATTATTGTCATAAAACATAATATAAAAAAATTCTCTTTCTTATAATACTAATTATATCACACGTAATTAATTTTACAAGCGTAACTATTGTGACAACAATAATTTAATATTTACTGCAGTTATGAGAAAATGTCATGTGAATGTAAAATATCTAAATATAGATTTTAAAGTTCAGCAATGCTAATTTACGTATCACAATAGTATAATAGGAAGTAAATATTTTAATGCTTACACACGTAATAAGATTTGATGTCAATATATTGTATAAACCACATTGCGTTTGAGCAGCTGCTTAAGCGTTTTACTTTTACATTGGCGTTACTAGTGAAATCTTCCAGAAGGAGCTCGGCCCCCAAGAGACGATGCGTCTATCATTTCTACCAAGTTTTGATTTGGTAACCTTAAAGCCTGCAGAAGTAGTAGTCGTAGTGTAAGTCCTCGCTTACACTACGACTACTACTTTTAAAGGACTAGTTTCTCTGATATACTGTTACAAAACAAAGTAAAAAGTACGAACCACACTACGAGTAGTGTGGTTCGTACTTTTCTCATAAATGTTCATAAAGTGACTTAGGTGACCCATCTAATTCAATAAATAAAATAAAATCTACTGGCAACTCACATTCGTTTATATCTACTAAAAATGTATACGATATATTCAATGTAGTGTACATAAAAATATGAGATAAAGTATTTAAAAAAACTTTTTATTATCGTACATCTCATTCATTTATTAATAGTAAATTTAATAAATATTAAAATCGAAAGTTTTATTTTGATGACCCTACCTACTATATACCTCCTAATTGAATTTATAATACACTTTCTGTTTGCAAAGGAAAATTTGTAATTACTTAGTGCCCCCTGCAGTTTATATGTGTTATTAATTAACATAAAGAGTTGTGTAACTTAGAAATAGAGAGTTCTAGTAGTTTAAGGCGAGACGTCTAGCTAAGAAGACAAGATGTGCAATAATTTGGAAACCTGAAATATCAGAGTAAATAAATAATATTTCATGTAGTGACTAAATTAACTAAAAAACTAATAATATAATTAATATAACGGATGGTGGTTTATTGACTGTATTTATGATGATGCTTTGAAGTAGGATAGTCTTCAACATAGACATTACATTAAACTAGTCTCAACATTATAACATTTTGTAATTAATTAGCTTTATGTTGATAATCGATAAACTAACATTATAATATGTATAAAATACTGTTACAGCTATAAATGCAATGTAATTAAAGTAGTCTCCGCGGTATAGCACAGTTAGTTTAAACCGCAGTACAAGTTGCTTAATCGATCTGAAATATGAGTACCTATGATCAAGTGCCAGATACTGATAGTATTACCAATCTCATTCATACATTTTGTAAATTTAGGAATGATTGATTACAACTTACTTAGTTAACATTTCAGTTGACAGATTGATGTTTGTGGTTTTCACGTCGCATACCTTGCAAGAAACATATTTTCGACGGCACTAAGATAAACTAATGTAACACTCACTCGCTATGCACCAATACATTAAAAAAAACATCGGTGCGTGCCGCTAGGATTGGAACCTGGCCCAGTTGAATAGGAGGCCTAATTCTTAACCATTGGGCTATCATCTAAATGATAATAATATGAGTTGCTAATCTGACAAAATTCACGCACGTGTCATTGGTGGTGGCAATTGCTGAACCCATCTAAGTACACCACCTATTACATAAAGAGGCCTACTAATACTATGTTTTAACAGCTGAATAAAGGAATGGTCTAATCAGTTTTGTAGTTAACTGAACAGTGGTAATGTTGGGGCGTCACACGAGTACTCAACCTCAAATGTCGACCGCAGAGCATGTTGCTTAATCGATACGAAACATAAGATGCTGCCGGGTAAAGCGCCACTACTAGCACAAGTTACTAATAAGTAAAATGAGCTACACAGTGATGCGTTAGTTAGGCGGGAACGAACGTAGTTCTTATGAGATCCATAACCCGCCATCTTTACTTCTTTAATGGCGGGTTCACGATACCCCAATACTACAGTATTGGGGAATCGTGAATGGTGCAGATACCATCTTTGTCTACATGAGTTACATTACAAGGCATTAATAAAATAAAAATCATAACTAACCTTGAAAAAGTTGATGTAAAGGCGATCAATATATACCTACTCATAAAATTTTCATCATTGACTACAAACGGCATTTTGAGACTGAGCCGCGATAACCTTGCAACCCGGTAGAAATGCACAGCTCACATTAATTCCGGATTGTCATGCCCAAAGCTGGTTAATTACATTCGTGATATAGATTTGAATAAATTATTATGGTTTTATGTTCATAGTTAGCTGCGGGTTTACATTTATACTAGAGCTACGGTTAATCTACTATGCTTGCCTTTTGATATCACACACACACCTTCGTCAAAAAAAATTAAATACAGCTTCATAACTGTATTTAAATTAAAACTGCACCTTTTCTCGGTGGATGAAGGGTTGTCAAAGGTGTCCACTCAGCACAGTGAATGATTTATTAAGTATGTCTTAAATTTAGTTTAATTACAAACACATAGTTATGATAAATCAGTTTAAAATTAAAATTTTATGTATCTATTTTCTTAATCGGTTGAATCGGATAACCCCGACCCTACCGTTTTTTGAAGCAGGCTTGGCATATCTATCCTCGGTTTGGTTTGTAATATCTTCTATAATATAATTATTGTATCTGCAACTACGTTTATTAGAATAAAAATTTACATTAAATTTTTTTATAAAAACTTGTTAAATGTACTTAAAGCAAGGTCAGTGTGTATAATCATTACAGCAGACTGGCCAACCCCGAACTTTCTGCGTTTAGAATCTTAATTGCAACGTTTACAAACATTATTTATTACCCTTTGTAACTCCAATGTATATTTTACAATAAATAGTAAGTAAATAAAACTATAGTATTATGTACATTGTGTAAATAAATTATTGTACTTACACGTATACTTACAGGAATACCGTGAGACCGTGACCTTTGCAGTTACGATAAATTAATAGGTTAGAAGTTTTAGAACTCGTACATAATCTAGAATGCACTGAACGGATAACAAAACTATTATTAAACCTTAAAGCTTATCCATTTAATCCCAGCCATATTTAGATTCATGAGCGAGAAATAGGTACGACTTAAGAACGGACTTGAATATTTTATATTATAATACAATATGAGGGTAAAATAAGGCGGAGTCATTTATAAGGACATAAATTGAAATAGAATAAGGTTAAATAAGGAAAAAAAGAAAGGATTGTTTACAAATAAATAAACAAAAAAAGAAGTTTTAATGTAGAGAAAATATTTATTGTACCGCATACGGATGTTACGTAACATTAAATATCTTTGTTATATAATATTATCTAGCGTGTGATAAATTTGCATATGAATTTTATAATTTAATAAAATTAGAGCATTAAACGGACGTCAGCAGTTTAAAAATAAGAGTAATACTTCCAGTTGTCTAGTTTGTTGCATCACTATTATCACTGTTACCATATTTTATACGCGTAATTTTTTCGTTGTAATCTGATAGGAAAATTGCTGTTGTTGACAACATTTATGTAAGTGTTACTTTACTGTACTGTTATTAAGTTTTGGGTAGGGATAGCATAGGTATTTGTTGGGACTAGTTGTCTTGCTCTGATGGGTTCGGTTCGGATTCAATCTTAGTATAATTTTTCAGATGAGTGCATAATAACGTAATTATTACATTATTACGTTATTTGGCGAAGAATAAATATTGCTTCTTTCTTTAAGTGAAAGTTTTGTATATTTCTTTAGTTTTTTAGCCTAATCTGGAATTATACCGATGTCATTCTAATTGAATATATGTACCTACGCACGTACGTTACGAAACATCAACAAACTAAGAAATATTTTCGCGTATATTTTAGAAATTTGATAAGACTTGTTTTTTTTTGGGTTTAGTTCAACGAACTTAGAAATATTGTCGAGTATACGAGTACATTAGAAATTTGATAAGACTTATTTTTTTGTGGTTGGTCGCATTACATAAATACTTGTTTAATAAAGTTCATATTTAGGCTTATATTTTTATTATGATACTGTCATGCGTACAATTACAATCATATTATAACTTCTATGAGGTTTTGTTATTTAGTGTCACTAATTCTGCATTATATTCAGTTTACTTAGCGATGAAATCACTGTAAAGATTCTTAATACTTGGGACTTGTGAGCACGGAACAAACATGCATCCGTTGGCATCGCGCATGACATTCACGTAGATATCCACTTTTACCTGAGAATGCGATTCACTTTCGGTTTTTCGTATAAACTGGCCAATGACTACGAAGCAAACAGTGATTTTGATCATGATACAGACTCATAATCAAGTCGCCAAGTGACCTTGTAGGATAGTTAAATTACATTATTGTTGGTGTACGCGACTTAGTGCACGTCTATATAATAAGGCTCTTTATGGAATTACATATATGTATAAGTGGGTATTGCTAAATAATAAGTGTATCGAAATTGCATTTAACTAGAACTAAGTTAAAAAACTTTTATAAAAGTCATAAATCAATGCAAAATTACGCTGCAGTGCTGTTAGACTATGACGTTTCAATGAATAAAGCTTACTAACGAGATTTTTATATATTAGATTTATATAATATATGTCCAACATATTTTAACGGTAATGTCATTGTTTTATAAACATGGTTTGTCTTGTTCTCGGCGTTCCAGTCTATGAGTAATTGTTGGCTACAGAAAAACTGGCATTATAGAGTCCAGTAGGTATGTTGTGTATCACACAGTAAGTAATGGGCTGTTGAACAAAATGTCATGGTGCGACAAATAGTTGTTGAGTGTATTAAGCAAATTGAGATAGATTGTTATTGTAACAGGTTAATGACAGCATATTCGTTTGTTAACATTAGAACCATTGTAACCTGTTGAATGTGTCCATTTGATAATAATGAAATGTAATAAAAAAAAATATATAAAATAAATATGTGAGCTTATTAAATACACCACTATAAAGAATAATAATTGTTGTTTGCAAAAAATAGCCACAAAGACAGAGTTGCTTACCTATGCGTATTAGTGTAAATTTCCCTCGTTATGAATCACTGAGCTGCAGCCTAATGAATTTTGACAGCTTAAATACACCAGTTTAATTTTAATATATGGGCTTCTAATTAATACTGTCGGACGTCTTAACGTCGGTTGTTTAAATAACCCAGGAACATATCGCTAGTGCAAATGTGCTATTACTTAATTATTGGGTGTGAATTTAGGTACACGCTAAGTTACATTCCTTCTCACGGCGCTAAATAATTAATTAATTAATTATTGGTTCTATTGTTAATCAATTTTGTAGGTAATTGTTTAGGTAAGATAGGTTTCATTATACGTTTTAATAAAATATAAGTTTTTGGATTTTAGTAAGCTAAACTAGAATCAGTGCTTAGTTAATATCTATTTACGTGTCTCCTCGATGTGGCACTAAGTAACGAACTGCACGAATATGCAAATTCATATTACGAAAGTTAATCCAGACTTTGTCAACGACTCACTCACATTACATTGTAACAACTTTATAGAATAGAAAGGACGTGATATATTAATTACTGAGATTGTTATTCATTAGACCAGATATTTTTATTATTTCTTATTTTTAAGTCTGTAGTGGATAGGTACATACCAAAGTTTTCCGTGTGTAAAATTCACCATGTACACATAGACAATACGGGTATATTGTAAACTACACAAATAATAATAAATCATCATCATCAACCCATCACAGTCCCACTACAAGGTCAATGCTGGCCCAGCCAGGCAAGGATTTGGAGTGGCCAAGTGCGGGATAGTGAATCTAACATTTAGTCTTTTCCTTACAGTTACAGCAGTAGCTGTAACGGTCAAGGTATTTAATTGCAAAAAACATACATTAATTAGAAAAGTCCTCGGTGAGTAACACTGAGATTTAAACTCGGTCTTCTTGAATAAGAAGCATTATTTTTAACCACTAGATGATTGTTGGCATAGGTTGTGGGCTTAAATCACTATTACAATAGCCTTAACCTTAATTAACCGACAATGTACCTAATATGCAAAGTGTAAACTTTACATTGTTTAATTTTTGTAGAAATAAAACTATCTTTCTAAACCATCGGCTAACCTACGTGTCGTCTCATTAATTTTTATAATACGAGTACGTCAGGTGAGAAACAGTTTAAGTACTTACTTATTGCATTATAATATGAAGGTAACAATCGCAGCAGCTTGCCGACCGTTTTTTAACATAGCAAATAAATAATTTATACTTCTGCACTTTTATAAAAAGACAACAATAAGGAAAAGCTTAATACGTTGTAATAGTATTTTCTGTAGTACTTTCATGCTCTATATAGTTTAGTTCTCGTATCTAGGTTAGTATTCGTTATTAGGTAATCTATTATTCCAGCTCAAAGTATTATAAAGTTTTTTGTTTAGCGCTGAAATGTCGTTCAAATTTTTAATTATTTAAGTATAGAGTACCTATATCGGAGAATTATATAAAACGTATTAAGTACAATAATTAAAAAGTCTTTTCTACCAGCCTCTTATAAGGACAAATAAATACCTACATAATTTGCGTTGCCGTTAAATTATATCTTATAATTCTAAGGTAAACTTAAATCTAGATAGAGCTTCAATGTTTTCTAAGTTCCGTAACTTTTCATTTAAAATTTCTTTTTTTATATGTATGGGATCCGGAAACATAGTAATATGAGGGTACAATACTTTTTGTCTACTGAGTTCTAAGCGACCGGAGACTGTCACTCGGCCTTGCAGGAGGTACGCTGGGTTCATTTAACATTCCATTATATTCGCACAGCTGTGAATAGAAATCCATTACATTTCCATGTCCAAGATTGCTGCAAGGATAAAAATTGAATTGAAATCTTAGTTATTTATTACTCTATTCTATTCTTGTCCTGTTTTAGATATATCCCTAATACACTATTGATCGATCAAGGTTGACATTGTATCTCATTTCTATGACTAGATATTATGTAGATAGGTAAATTATATTGTCAGCATCCAGTACCTATTCTTAAAATTATTTTTTAATACCTAGCAACCATGACCGGTTATTATATTTTATTTAATTTTATTATTACAGTTATATTTCCTATTGGTCTTCAGTTCTTGATAAATACAAATGTTTTACATTAATAATAATAATGTGCCATGGTTATACCTAAGCCACTTAGTAAATAGGAAAACTTCAGTAAATGTACCTGCGGATTACGAGTCGCATTACTCACTCCAGTCTAGAGAGAGTAGATTCGATAAACTTTTTAAACTACCTATAAATATTCAGATCGTAAACCAAACTACGAATTGCACGTGACGGATTAACCATGTTGCATGTATGTCCAACTTGGTTATAACTAGATTTGTTTTTACCTATCCACAAAGATGGATAGCAAACGTTACTAAACGGTCTTTGGTGAACAAAATTTAACATTTAAAGTCATGATTCAGATTCAGATAGGTATCAGCAGTATTATCTGCATTTCCTTCAAAATACCTACATCTAAATTTTTCCTTTGTATTTAAGTGTTTCCTATAAGTATTTTAATCAAATACTTAAAAAATGTATTCCAGAGATGCATGGTTTACAATATTATGGCCATTTACCAAGTCTTAAAGCGTTCCGTACCTACATCTCTGTTCCCAGACACGATTTGATGTACATTTCCATATGTCTCAGTTAAGACGGCTATTATTTTATATTCTGTCCGTAGTTCAGTAATGTGAAATAAATTTGAAATTGCTGGAGGCGTACCTTGCTCAACACTTGACACGTTGACAATTTGAGCGGACTGCTGACATTTAAATTACGCACATTTCGCATTGTTCTATTAGAATACAGACTGCATCTTTGATTATACGATCAACGCAGTTCTTTGTACCTATAGGTAGTAACTACTTTGTAGAGAACAAGCTAAACAAAAGTTACTGTTAAATATTCAATATTGCCTATGAGTATGACTGTCATTAATAAAATCTTTTTGAATCCCTAATATACATCCAGTATTTTCCTTTTCAAGACAAACAAGCTGAAATTGTAACATTGTAACGTTTTTGTATTTATTTCTCTCTGTGTAGCTGTTCAGCAACATAATAAATATTAAAGGGTCCATTACAATGATGTTTTAACGGAATTTGAATAAAAAAAAATGTCGACCTTAAAGTACAAGTGCTAAAAACATTTATTTTTGCAGATAAATACCATGGAAGTACGGACGGTAGTGCTTTGTGCTTGTCTGGCAGTGGCAAGCGCTACACTTGAAGTGGTAAACCAATGGAATCTGCTGCAATTTGACTTCCCACCAGATCCAGTTCTGCTGGAGAAGTTTCAACCTGAAAACACCGTCCCAACCGGCTTGGAGATTGGATGGGACCGGATTTACCTTGGAATACCAAGACTACGAGCAGGCGTGCCTGCCACGCTAGCTTGGGTTCCCCGCTCGCTACCACCAGGTGTCAGCCCTGTTTTACAGGTAAGAATATGAAATGTCTAAAAATAGGCATAATGATTGCATAGTTGCTAGGTAGGTACATCGTAAAGTTTGTGGTCCATGTTATTAAGTAAACCTGACCTTCATCAAAGAAACATTCTTCGGCTAAATTCGAGTGTTACCGAATATACGAGTAGAACTAGAAAATAGCACCAGCTATCTGTCATAGTATACAAGTTTATGCAGCAGTATAATAATGGAATCTGAAAAAAATATTTTTCATCTTTCACGTACCTATCTTAGATATAATTTACTGGATATTTATTATTCCACTTACATATCCGCCTGTATGTATTCTTATTTCTAATTAGTTATAATAGATGATTATTGGTCGCAGTGGCTCATGGGTGCTTGGCTAATCCCCAGTCTCAAATAATAAAAAAATCCAATAATCCCTCTTATAGCTTCATGTCCACTGCTTAAAAACAGAATTAGTAGAGTCCTTATTGTATATTAAATGCTTTAAAAGAGACATTTGAATACGCTGTGTAATTGTAGCTATGTTTTACTAGCCTGCGTGTCCGTGTATACTAATTAACGTACCTACCTACATCAACAAGACTAATAGATAGGTGCTCAATATGTGCATACTTGATGCAGCTCCTTTTTTAATATGTGCAAATGTTTAAAATTTAGGTTCAAACCGCATTTCGTTCGTTACTAAATTTGTAAGTGGTTTCAAATTCCAAATGCGGCAGATACCGCTATATACCTACATTACACATTCCCAAACAGAAAAAACGTGATAAAAGGAAAGGAGACAACGAGAGAAAAGTATATTCGTATGTGCAAATCGATGTTATTTTTTTAATACGTGAATTGCAGTGTTTATTTTGTACATTTAAAAAGAATTAAAAATCTCTTCCGCATTGTGGAAGTTTTCTGTACTAAGTACTATAACGTCCAGTGTAGGTGGGTATATTTAATATTTAGTGTTTTAGTGTGTTTTGAATATTTGTTTATTTATTAAGGTGAAAATCGTAGTCATTAAATGTTTATTTAAATAACATATTTTATATGCATTTACGCTGAAGGATGCAAATTATTTTACTAGGAAAATATTGAAAAAATATTATAGGGGCGTTGTACCTACTGTACTTGACACGCTATGCGATAACCTCGAACAGTGAAATGCAAATGTCACTATCAAGAACAACAAGGAAATCCACTGGTTAACGCAACCGCACTTATAACTGGATAACCGTTCGAGTAGTGATAACCATAATATAGTACCTTCAGTTTACTAATTCTAGCCCTCCAATTACATTAACCAAAATATAATATTTTATATTAAAATTAAAAAAATATCAAAATATAATTTTATATTATTAAACATTATTTGTTACAAACATACACTTATTATAGATCGAAATGCAATAGCAGTAAGGCGTATTTAAACTAGCGATCTTATCGCTTCTAGACAACCACTGGACAAAGGGAATATGCATTACAGTATAAAAGAGAATGAGTGTAGTGCCTACATAAGTTATTACACTTATTACATTTTAGAGCGTAGGTACCATTCAAAAGTATTTCGTATATGCCATATCGTTTTGTCGAACTGAAATTATCGGTAGAGCCCATAGGGTTTTGTCGAACAGTCTTTTCTCCCACTAGAGATTTTATTATGTTCCGTAAGAGAATCTATCGGTAGGGCCCATTGTGTTTTGCCAAACAGTCTCCCCATCCACATCCAGTAGTGATGTTATGGAGATCCGTAACTAAAACTATCAGTAGACCCATAGCGTATGGTCAAAAGACTCTACACCAACTCGATATGTTATGGATTATGGAGTTTTGTCAAATACTGGATATCCGAAATAAAAATATTCGAAACCATAACCGACCGACTCTGATTAGTATACAAGTACTGAAAAATTTTGGCTAGGGACAGAATCTAGTTAGACATAATCCCGATAAAAAAAATAGTGATGTAACTATCCGTAATTGAACCTATCCAAAATTATCGGCAAAATCGAAATAACTTATTACAAATCGGTGCTGGTAAAATTTCATATCCATGACACCCCAACTTCACACCATACGCTAGGTCACTTTACACTTAGCATTTTGCAAGTTTAATAGTGCACTGTGGTTGCATATTAGGCCGCAGTCGCTTGACACCTTTGAGTACAATGTTTGTGGCTTACATTTGCACGCGAAGTGAACACGGCGGTCACGAGAAAGCGTGAAGGGCGAGCCACATGGAGTTGCTCTGACCTTCGTGTTGTCGCTGGCCAGATCTACGAGAGCGTGAGCACGACTTCATCGTTACGTCTCACATTCGGTTTCGTACAGAAAACTTGTTTTTACTAAATTCGAGTAAACATGATTTGCATTTTTTCCTTTTTTGGGCGGTCTATGCTGAGAATGTAAATGCGCTTAAATAAGATACGCTTCACAATATATATCTCGATAGGGATTTGTTTATGGACCCTTCGTTTGATTGAAAAATGTGTTATTCTTAATAGTAAGCGAACAAACCTCGAACAAAGTTGTATTATTTGGGTTGTATTTTGTGCCTGTACAAATTTCAATATCTGAAGTAGGTAATAAATAATTTATACTTGTGAAATCTATATTCGACAAAGTGCTACAAAGTACAGATGACTTCATTCAGAGAAGTATACATCGATTTTTATACTTTCCTGTAGGTAGACTTTCACATCACTTTTGTGTATGTCAATGCCAAGCGAACATGAATTAGAACAGCTCATTAGGTTGTAAAAAGTATAAATAAAAGTCAATATTTAATTGTGTCACTGGGTTCTGTTTATGCAGATAATATATTATGTATACTAAGTAGGTACGTATTGTAGGAAAAAAAAGATGCTAAGTTTAATACCGACTATCTGGCTAAGTGTTATAATTATTCTTTAATGTTTATAGGCATACCCTGACTGGTCATGGCACTCTGCTGGTCGAGGAGACATCAACTGCACGGGGCTCATATCGGTGTATAGGATCCGGGCGGATCGATGCAACCGGATCTGGGTGTTGGACGCCGGTGTTTTCACCAGTTTGGACGACTTCCGACGTGTTTGTCCCCCTAAGATCCTCATCTTTGACATGGCAACTGATCGATTGGTAAGTGATTCAATATAACGTTTCTTAAATATCATACCATCATACATTGTTTTATTGGTTGTTAGTTTAGTAGTTATCATAATAGTAGGTATTTACAATGAGTAATTTATGTCAAATACGTTTCTGCCTATTATGAACATTTTAAAATCTGTATTTATCGGGCCTCCAAACCCATTCAGAGTATCGCAAGCGATTACACTGTTAGGTCTGGGATGTCTCGGATGGGTGGCCGCTAGTGGTAAATTTAATGCACGTTCCGTGCCGTGTGTTCCGATAGATAACAGTTGTTAAACATGGTCGGATTGCCTTTGGGCGGTTTGAAAAAATTCGACATGGGTTAGGCACTTACCCGTATTTTCACCAATCCGAATTGGAGCTATGCTCCAGGCTTTCACCGGTTGTGGGGAGAGTCTGTGCCCAGCAGTAAGACATAAAAATGGGTAGAAGGCAATTTAATTTAGATATAAGATAAGTATGTATTAATTACACTTTCAATAAATGCAGGGTTTAAAATGTTTTGAAGTCCCCACCTACCTTTTCTTTAAAGTAATGCATATTACGTTTACAAAAACAACCAGGACCAAAACGATTGTTTCCGGAAATATTTCTATTAAATATATAATTAAATAATAGTATCAATTATAGATTTGATTAGTATCAGAAATAGACAATAATCAAAAAGATTTTTAGAATAGATTAGATTGAATTACATACTTATATTAGAATTTAATTTGATAAGCTCGATTACTAACACGAGTTCACAAGTAACTAAAATCTCATCTTTACTTAACCTTGTGTTAGTAATCAATATTCAGCGTTATTTTTTAATTTATATTCACTAATTCTTGTGTGATTTTGGTTTAAACGTAGGAAATTGAATTGATAAATGTATTAATTAATTATTGTTCCAAATAAAATTGGGTGGCACGTAAAATTGGATCTCGTAACCACTACCTACAAGAATACCTATCTAATATCTAACGACTTCATTGTAACATTCATTACAAAAGTGATAGGGATTATTAGGAACAAGAGTGACATAAAATTGTAGAAGGGAAATATTAAAATTTACGTTTACTTTGTTAAATAACTGTGCACCTAGTAACAGTTGACATTTACTTAGTTTTGGTATGAAATCTGTAAATTACATGGAAATGCACTAATTTTCTGTTTTCTTATCAATTAGGTAATTCAAAAAACATTATGACCTGTGTTTCTAAAATATTAATGATGAATAAATAAAGAAAAATTATGTTGAGGCCAACATTCTAAATGTGCCCTCGGAACCACGAAAACGGTAATGTTAATTTGGTTCTCGCAATTATACCGTGCATAACATTTTTTTAACAGAACTGATAGGTAATTCGAGCGATCACAATTTGATTTAATCATGTCAATCATGAGTTAAAGATGCACAATGATAACCTTTCCAAGTGACTTGAGCACATTATGCGAGTTATAGGGCCGCCCGTCAACAAGGTGCGGGCGCAACGCTCGCGGCTTGTTGACGTCATCCGCCTTTATATTGGTTTTAAACTTTTATATCTAGATGTTAAAGTGTGAAACCAGTTGAATCTAGATTTATTAGGAGTAACAAGAATCCGTATATTAAGTTAACTGCAGATTTTTTGAGATCGTCAAAGCGGTTGCTTTGAGCTACGTATTAGACATTTATGTTTAGTAATTTATATTAGTTACAAAAGCTCAAAACCCTATCGATAAAAAGGCCACATTTACATTTTCTATGACCTTATTAAGATTCACGTAAATTATATTATTCACAATATTATGTTAATGTTTTCACACATTAGCTCTGAATTCACAATATTAGTTCTGATCAGTAGTTTAAGCTACTTTGACATTATGTTGAATTTAGTCGATTTTTAGTAGATATGATAAAAATTGGTACAAAGTGTAATGGATATCTGAACCTTTAACGTCGCGTCAGAGTCCTAAAAAAATTATAATCAAGAATAGTCTCAACAACCGCCTTGTTATATTGATTTTATACCTAATCATAATAATGCCCTGGAAAAATTAAAATAGAGAATCTCTTATGTTAAGTAAATTTTTGTTACATATTATTTATAATGTTTGCAGGTAAGAAGCGTATACTTCCCGCGAGAGCTGTTGCGGCCGAGCTCTCTGCTCACCAATATCGTACTGGACGACACCAGGACTTCCTCTCCACATCTCTCAGCTTCCTGCGACAACATCTTCGCTTACATCAGTGATACTGTTGCTCCTGGTGAGTATGCAATAAAATTCTTCATCTAATCATCATATGATAAGTATGTACTGGAAAAATCATTTCGATGATTTCCACTAAGCTACAAATAGACACAAAAACGAAATCGCCTTAACAATAATGATAAACTTGCGAAGCTGCGCTAAACCTTTTCTGTTAAGTTGCTTGTATTTAGGTCCGCTTGAATACGAGTAGGTATATCTATGCAATAGAAACTTACTGTTTAGTTTACGCAACGGACAACTAAACATACCTTTCTTATCCGAGGTAGAACCTGTTAACGCTCAACTTCAAGGACGTTGAATGCTTCCGGAGCCTTTGTGTGCCTAATTAGATAACTATCAATTTCGAATTGGACTCCGAAATGATGGTGTTACCGATATCACGTATCAATAACTTAATATCTGTTATTATAACTATGCTAATAGATTGCAATAACAAACCATTAACACAGCACATGTATCTGTGATATTTATGTTCTGGGCTCTCCCAATACTTACAATTTACAACCTCTGTTGATATCAGTTGGACGCTGTCATTCAGTTGTATTGTATCTAAAAATAATATAAGTTCTAAAGTTTCTGTTAAAAATGTTTACGCGTTTAACGCTTACTGACGCTTACTTAGATACGCCATATATATTATGCCATAGATAATACACTATATACTGGTAGCGTAACATATGCGTTTAACGTTTAACGCTTACTTTAACATTAACTTTTTGTATCCTTTTTTAACATCAGCAAGGACTCGTTACACTGGATATCCTGCAGTCGACGAGTATTGGTAAAGGTTTGAAATTGTTAATTTGTTTACGCCTCGTGGTAGTCTTGACCGTTCAACTCTGGGTGATGGAGAAAGTAATAAATGACAGTCTGTGCGATGTTATAACATTATTGTTTTATGGTAGAAATGCGTACTGTAGCGTTACTGTCCCGATTGCGCGTACTTCACTATTTGAAGAATAATTTTTGTATTTTAATTACTAGCATAATACAAGTACTAGCATAGACAATGCTACTATTACTAGCATAGTGGTTGAATTTAGGCCTACCTTTCCGGTGGGTCCGCGAACGATCCCTGCACGCTTCTATTTTTTTTTTTCATATGCGTATTATAAATTCATGATCACTTGCTCTACTTGAAGTAAACCTTCTCATATTTTATAATTATTGACATTTACGACAATTGTCAATATAATTTTAAAGTTTGTAATTAGAAAGCACTCGAAAGACCTTAAACTTTAAAACATGTTTTCTTTCTCACATAATGGTATTAAATCAATTTCCGTACAAGTACCTATTTTATGAGTCTTAAACGTAGGTTCATAATCATTACCTAAACATAAATACTGTGGTTTATTTGCAAAGTGAATATCTAAGTGTAAATAAAAGCGTGTTATAATGTTGCTAAAAATGCTATTTTATTCATATGCCGGATCCACAGAGGGTGCGTGACCGTTCAGATCATTGCACCCGCTCATGTGCATCCATAACGCAATGCTCGCCGGGTTAAATTTCGTGTGTTTGTCTATTTGTAAAGTTTAAGAGGAATTGATTTCGGTACTTCTCCAAATGGAATCAAATAGATAATAATTATGTCGGTAATACCTTGTAGAGCCCTATTAAAGTTTTTTAGAAATCACTAAAGAACTTTATTAATCTGGACGTGCGCTATCCAGAAAAGTTTTACCCCCTTTTTTAAATTTAGTAATAAGCCACAAAAATTCTGTTCTGTAAACAAACAAACGATAATAATCTAACTAATAATAATCGGAACTAATAACTCTAATAAAGTACCTAATGATTAATATCCGATTAGTCTAGCAACTTGAATTATTTATAGATAGGTAGATTAAATAAGAGTAATCGACTGTATCATGGACATATAATACACTGTAACGTGGTACATTAGATATGGGTACAAAGAAACATTTGTACGACTTTACTTCTAATACGAATAGGTAGGTACTTTACGTAAGAACTGTATCTATAAATAAGTTCCCACACTTTGTTAATTGCAGCTAATTGTGTCAACGGCTGTGAACTGTTGTATCTATATAAATTCACAGGAATTTTCTTCAAGTCTTACGAAAAGTTTGCAAGTTTGCAAGATGTAAATAAGACAATAAGTTCATTACTCCTTGTAATAACTAAGAAACCTTGAGTTCATAGCAACTCTTGTTATTCAACTTTCAGTTTAATCTTGTTGTGATCTAGCCACTTAGATTAGTTATTTGACATTCAGATGTAGGTACATTTAGTAAGAGTAATATATACATCGTCTGTAATGCAAATTTGATTGATATATGTCCTAAGCTATTTGCCCTTTTACTTATAACCTTAATGAAATGTGACAAAGATAAAAGTGCAAGATTTATCTGACGTCACTCAGAGTTCAGAACTTGCTCAAGTCCTAAAATGGTCGGTATGGATCCATTTAGTTGTTCCGTGTTGAACTTCCGAACCCAATGGTCTTTAAAAAATAAAGAAACAGTTAACATACGTCTCGTATTAAGGACCTCCATTTTTGAAGTCGGCTTCAATTTACTACGTATAATGTTATTAGGATCAAAGAGATTTATTACAGAAAAGCTCTTCTATAGATTGACAGATCGATAAAAATATAATAATGTTAGATACGTATATTGCAAGTGCACAGCTGAGAACAATCATTTATCTGAAATGACAGTTTAATATAAGCACGTGTGCAAATCTCAATTAATTAGAGAGCGGAAAGTCGTTGAAAAGTAGATTGTTGTAGGCAATTAAAGTCATTCTTTTAAGTTAATAATCTGTATGCTTTCAATTTAGTTAAATAAGCTATTTTTTTTAAACAAAATACTGTTACTATTTAGTACGCTTAAACTGGATCGTATTTACGGTCGGTTCACAAATGCAACTAATTAACTGGATCACATACCAACCGATGTTATTGTGGCACCTTTATGTAAGCAAACTAAATTTACCTAGTTTGATGCATTAGGACCTCCTTTATTGAAATGTTAATTATAAAATGCCGCTGAAACTGTTACGACTAACTTTATTTTAATACGTTTGTTGTCGTTTTTATTATGCTTATGTAGGTTATCGAATCCATGATAATTGTCGTGTCGATGACAATGACACACTTGTGGAAGGCACATGGTTGCGGGTCTTACTCGCATGTGCCTACTAAACCTAACTTTCTCCGAAAACTGACGTAATGAGAATGCTGTTACCGCTGGCAGCAATAAATCTGTAATTAAGCCAACTTGGTTATTGTTACATGAAATTGAGAGTTAAGCGCTTTCGTTTCCATGATCAGTAATTGTTATGTTTCTTTTGAAACAATGTTTGTAGCTGGTACTTTGAACTACTCGTAATTACAGAAGGCTGTAATGCTTCTCATTGAATAATGTGATTTTTGTTATGAATGTTATGTATCCGTCTCATCAAATGAATTACTTTGATGCCAAGCCTATGTAGAGGTCGCTTCCATATTTTACTCATGTAAGCACTATAGTAACTATTTATGATCTTAATTAATGAGTAATTAATAACATTTCTTTATACTTAAAAATTAAATCAATAAATGAAGTATAAGGAATGGGTTCAATAGGTTAGGCATATATTTAAAAACAATATTTTAATTACTGAATATTACTTATACATAGGTATTTATATATCCATATCCTATTCCTTAATTAAAAATGATTAAAGTACCATCCACCTGGAATCGTGGCGGTCTCTCGGAACCCTCTCCATTTGTAAGCAAAAAAAAAAACCACTTACCTATAACCTATTTCTCCATTTGGAAGTCTAAAATCACGTAGGTGTGACAAACGTTTAGCATTGCATCGTTTCGCATGGTATCCACTTTTGTCGTTTACGCGTGACAGGATACTACGTTAAAGTGGATTAATATACATATATACTAATATATAAAGCTGAAGAGTTTGTTTGTTTGTTTGAACACGCTAATCTCTAAAACTACAAGTCGGATATGAAACATTCTTTTTGTGAGTGATAGCTACATTAATCAGGAAGGTTATAGGCTATCAAGCGTTACGTCACAATTCTTAACGCGGGTGAAACCGCGTGGCACAGCTAGTTTACTGA
>DWQK01000696.1:0-19059 GCA_018231225.1 Noctuana stator
CACGCACACAAAAAATATATATATATATATATATATATATATATATATATATAGGTATAATATTTTTCTTGATTCTTTATTTAAACAGAAGGTGAAGGTAGGAAATAGTAAGGTACTTACTATTTTATATTTCAAGCCATTTGCTTAAGTTATGAACGGTTACAAAACACAAATAGTGCAAGGAATTACTTAGAATTCATGCCACGTACAGCCATTAATATTACCCGCTATAAAATGTAGCGGTGTAACTTAAAACCAAGAGAATTTATATACACAATTCAATAGGTATCTCTGGGGAACTCAGTATCTCCGCATTTACGAGTATATTTGAAATAAAACTAGGTTATTTAAGTTTATGCATTATTTACACCAAAGCGAAACTTTTTCTTGTGCTATTTACTTGAGTAATTATTTTTATGACAATGGTATTGTTGAGATATAAACATTTTGATAAAATAACCGTTAAACAACAATTTAAACTTTATCATTACAAATTAAGTAACCAACCAAAACAAAATATTTGTTTTGGTTCTTGTTAATGATAACAAAACAGGAAACCAAAATAATAATACCTCGTTAAAATTATGCTGCATAATTAAACCAGCGTCAAAATACGTCTCTGAATTTCTAAATCTGACGCGTCGACGTTTCACTTTCGAATATCAAACATTTACCCAAACTCTGATTGCTATTCGCATTGGGATTTAACAATGTCAGTTTGATCATTTACAAACCATTCCTAAGTTACCGTTGCCTTGCTCTCACAACAAAGTCGCTCCAAACCGAAAGGGCTTCCGCAATTAACGTTCTCCAAATTACAATTCAAATTGTACATCTATAATACGAATTTTAAATATTTCATTCTAACGGAATTCCCCAGCGGCCGCCGCAGATAAATCGTCAGGTTGAAACTGTTTAAAAATTCAAATTATCTGTTCTACGTGGCTTCTTTCCGGTTCTGGTTGGAGTGTTAATATTTAAAAAAATTCTGCTTTTGGTCTCGTTTATGTTGCAGCTAGAAATGGAGCGAGACAAAGCTAAGGTATGGGTGAGGCCTCGAGGGAAGAGGAATGATTCTAGAGCAGTAACGAATCCCCTGCGGCTTGTTCTATCCCCCGAATAAAAGTATCTAGTACAATCTAATGATGCCACCTGGAAATGTTTCTGCCAGAAGCATCGCCTTTGTCTCCGTATAAATTCAAGAGAGGATTATTGAGGTGCGATGCAGCTTCGTTACAGCAGGTAAATATGTACATTGGTGGAGCTAGCTTAATTTATGTGGTTCCATTTAGCTTTAGAATATTTCCTGAAGCTTAGTTTCTTCTACGAAATGCGCCAAAAAATTTACTTAAAGAATTTACTCCCCGATCAGTAATAAAACTTCATCTAATATAAACTGTAACTTATCATTCAATATACATACCTTTAATACATTGAATTTTAAAACTAAACTAACATTGTTGATAATGATAAAGCTACAATATCTTACGGGACACTTATAAGAATTAAAACTTAAATTATGGTACAACACTATAAATCCGAGACAAAACTTGGCATCCTAAGGCGATTAACCAATCAAGCTTGCTTATTCAATTATATTCGCAAAGTGTAATGGTTGGCCATTCTGTTGTACCTAATACTTAGTTAATTGGATTTGGCTTTAGTTCCTTTACAATAATATTGGATACTTGCCAGACTCATGCGTACAATTTTGGAAATGAAGGATTAATTGAAGAATAGACCTGTTACTAAGAAGAGCAAAATAAAAATGAATAGTAATAATGATATGTACTGTCAACGCCATCTATTTTCAATTAGAGTTAATATTATTATAATAAAAGTATGTTATACATAACATTTAATCCAACAAAAGTTATTTCACCTACTTGGTCACCTACATCTATGACACGAAGAAGATAATTTGTGACAAAAGACAATAGCTATAAAAGTGACCTGGAAAATAGTATAGCTATTATTTAATATAGGATTAATTAAAAAATGTTGAATAAAATGTGAAGGTCCAAAGAAAGTTAGCTACCGGCGCTGGTAATTAAAACGAGTTCCTGGACCATTTTGCGGGTAGACGGCGTCACCTTCACTAATTGCAGCTCGTTTAAAAAACTACGATTCCCGTAATGAACCCACATCCATTTGCATTGGTACGTTCTGACATAATATATTTTGAACTTAATTAATTCATAATCTTCAAAATTCTCGACCCTTTACATACTTAAATCTAAAGTACTTAGTAGATAAATTGTGACAAACTGCACTTAAACACATTTTTTAATGCGGAAATCTAGCACTGGGGCTTGAATTTTTAATTCATTAAGTTATTACGAGTATTTTGATAAAGCAATACGATATATTATTTAAATTAGACACAGCTTAAATAAAACACATAATTTATCAAGTTACTAGAATATGCAAAATCGTACTGCAGAGAATTTATTTGTTTTACTAAATATAATAAATCTTCTCGCTTCAAATGCAGGCTCATAAAGCAGATATTCGATTACAAGCATATATATTTAGGAGTTAAATATATTCGGAGTAAAATATTAGTTAAATATATTCTATCGCAACTATTTAGAACTAACTTAACCCATGTTAAAAAAACTAAATCAATAAGTAATTTAAACTTTTAAGTGTATCATTAAGTAAACTACTCATATTATATTTGACGACTAAAACGCCTGTAACCTACCAAAAATGTAAATGCAGCAAAATCTATTTGGCTAGTAAAATTAAATCTATTTTTTAGTTAAATTGACAGAAAAGTACTTAATTTGTTTCGTAAATCGTCTCTTAAAATATTAACCAACCAACGCCTAAAATGCCTAAGCAAAGAGAATTTATACTATTGAACAATTTAGTCGCGAGAATTAACTTTAATTATTCCATAAATTTAAGCTAGCAACCCTTACATTATTAGCATTCACGACGTAAGTACAACCGGAATAAAAGGGTCCAAATATCTCAGGTCAACTTAATTTGCAGGAAAATTGCAAGTTTAATTTCTCCCAGTTAAGAGTCCATTTCGCTTGCTGCCCGGCTCCGGCTTTGTCCTCACAATTAATTTACTATGAGGAAATCTCCATTTCGTGACAACGTTACAGCGCTTATTTTACTTACGACTACTCTTATTCATATTTCAAAGCTGGTAAGCGTTTTGTGAAAATTGTTTTTAAAGTCTGCCTTGTTTTCGCTTTATTAACAGTCTCGGCTGTAATATTTATGGTGCGCGCTGTTACTTTGTCACGTAATTACGATTGAAATTAAAGTCATACATCTAAAAATAAACAGTTATATGGTTACTTGATACTTATCCTGCTTTTAATGCAGAATGGGGATGCCAGTACTTTATGTATAGATCATTATCAAGAGCCAACTGTAATTATATCAAGGTTCAAATATCATCTAGATGAATGTTAAGTCCAAGGATAATGAAACTTTTATGTCCTACATATTATTTTGGCAACGAAACTGTATTGGAAATGGAATTGACCGGTCTAGCTTCAGTGAATACGGGCCGCCTCTGGGAGTGATCCATCAGACGACCGGACCGTTGTATCAGAACTTTCTCTTATCTCTCCCATGTTATATTTCACGGTTAATGTTCTTCTGAGAGCCAATGATCTTCTGTTAGGGTTGCGTGATGGAAAATTTAACTTTATTGTCTTACAAAACAACTTTATGTTACGTAGGTAGGTCGTGTATGTCTTGTACTGTACAATAACAATCCAAGAGAGCAGAGTCTTTTAAATGTCTATGTTTTCGTCTCAATAAGTCTTGAGTTATAATTTATATGAAATAGTAATACATGTCATTCGACTGTTAAAAAAAAGTTATATTTCTGAATAGCAAATATTTTTGTAGTAGAAAAAAAAAGCAAAAAATTGTCTTTTAAACAAATTTCAGGATTATTTAGCTCCAAATTTCACATTTAGGTGATCAATGAGATTTTTATTTTATGAGTTACTATTATTGTTTAGTCATCAAGGATTAATTAAAGAAACATTTCAACTTCTTGATGTATCGGGATCAAATTCTGACATGATTCTTTATGATTTTTATAAAATCCGATGACGACAACTTATTCTACTAATACCTACGCTAATTCATATTTATTTTGTCAGACATTTCATATTTATCTTGTATAGGTAATAGGTATGTACAGCTTTCTATTCAAAACTTCATTACTGCTTCGCTTGTTGGCCACATTCCTTATCGCACAAACCTTTCACGTTTCAACTTTTAACTCTTAACATTAAACTTTTCAACTGGTAACAGGTTACAACTCAAGCATACGATAAATTCCATAACAGTATCGCGCTCATAACTTTCCATTAGCGTCGAGGACCGCCAAATATCGCGAAACTGTGCCGAAACTTTTCAAAATAAACATATACCGGAGCACACTCGAAACTTGTTCGAGTTCAGATAAATGGGCAACTTGTTACTGGCCACTTCGCTCTAGTTGGCCATCGCTGTAAGTGAGTCACTAAGTCTCAGCGGAATTTATGTAACTTTATATTATGCATCTGCATTTACCTATATCTGTGTATGCATTGATCTTTTTCGTTTAATAGCGGAAGATATCTTTAGATACGCCAATTTACTAATACTACCAGATATTAGCAGACTGTACTGATACTAGCAGAACAGAGTAATATGGGTTTAATGTTAACTATTCCTATTAATATTGTACTGTAGCTACAAACGAATGTTATTAACAATATATTATATCTAAATTCACTATAACACTTAACGATAAAATGCTAAAAGTTTCTCTTAAATACCGTATCGTAATACTAAAAGCTACAACTCTAACCTTAAGCACAACGGTTAAACGCGATCATAAAAGAACTATAAAGCACTAAAAGATTCGCTTTTTAACTACGCTTCCACATAAAGAGCCGTATTCAACAGTAACTGTAGAATGTGTGATAATGTTGTTTGAATCTAACTCCGTTTGCGGCGCAAATATATTCGTGCCTCGTGCGCCATGTTTTTTCTTAACGAGCCACAATTCGCAAATTAATTTATATAGTGGCCTTAATGCTTACGAGTTCTCTGCTCTAATTCGCTCGGCTTAAAGCAAAGACATGTTTCCATATGGGGGCGAAGATTCTAGGGAGTTATTTAACTAATTTTACATGCGGTGCAAGTTTTAACCCCAGTGCCATATGTTTGCGTTACCGCTGTTACGAAAACATCTCCACTGAACGAATTCCCGCAGAGCTAGGAGCTGACGAGATAAATAAAACTAGTACATAAGGCTGTGGACGTACAAAGTCTAATAAACATAATTATTTTTTATTTACTACCATACGTCTTGGCAAGTATCATGTGGTAAATATTGTACTATCATATCAATAGTTTCACTATAAGTTTTCAACTTTAACTAATAACCATACTTGGCTTAAAGAAAGAAACTTATTGATTAGCTAATTGATAGTCTTAGTTAAAAAGGAATAAATTGGACAAAATATCACTACAGCTGATTATTGTTTTAGTGAATAGAAAATAATAGAAAAGAACAGTATGTGGCCGCACCTTCGAGTCTTCAGTATTAGCAGTGCAAATTCGTCGCCGAATACAAACACTCATTCAACTTCGTCTGATTCCAACTGCGATGACTTCGCAAAATCTTGGAAACTTTTAATGGTGTGTTAGTGATTGCGTTTTTAAGTATTTACAGTACGAAAATGTATGGGATGGAAAGTACATTGCTTTTCGAGAAGTTTCTTAATCTACTACGAGTGTATTTCTCTACTGTTGATATTACATAGTTTCTAAATAAAAAAGTAGAGAAAGATTAAGTAATCCTCAATTTACGGTAGTGTACGTAAAGAATAACCATTAAATAAAAAAAAATTTATATCATTGAGTAAAGAACGGATAAAAATCTTTATAAACAGTAGTTCGTAATCATCGTTTAGAACTACCATTCCAACTTCATTCTGACAGTGGAAAACTAAATAATGTAACATTAAACTGATAAAATCTCATTCTTCCGCTTATTTTCACAGAATTTTGCAATACTAAAATTAAATGACCTTTGAAATTAAACTGCAGCGAGCAGGTAAGGTAAGCACTCAGTAAATTCTGAGAATCCACTACATTTTATGTCCGAGCGATTGTCTTAAAGTACCCACTCAGAGAGCGATAAATAATCCTAGGTAATAAAAGCCGAAATAGAAAGAGCCGGGCAAAGAATAGTCGCAACAAGGGGCATATTATTCAGTGTCAACGACGGGACGTGTCTCGTAATATATGCTTTAATAAAAGGGTTTCAATTCGCACCCGAACATACATCACAGCCAAAAACCCGAAGTATCAATAATATTGGATAGGATCTTCGATTTATCGGTCAAGGAAGTCAGAGCCCGTATGGCACGATTTTTTGATGTCGAGAATTTTTAACATGGTATGGGATCTTAAGGTGTATGTAATGATCGATAAAAAGAGAATGAATATGATAATTAAAATGTAAAAAGTGAGTAATGATGACACGGTATTGGCACCTGGCACGAATATTTTGTAGTAGCAATAAAATATAAATCGTAACGTAGAGTTCTGAGGAAATGGGCGCTAGCGAAAGTGTTTGTTTAACTCAGAATTAGTTAAAAATCGAGCTTTAGAGCAATATTATCATTGGCTGAGAACAGACTCAGGTTAAAATTACTTAAGCTCGCCTTGCAATCTACGCTACACAGCGAGGCTGTGGCCATTGCCTCATTAACTATATTATACAAATGAAAATGTACAAACTACCTACATAGATTTCATTTATCTAAACTATAGCCAGAACATTTTCTCTTTCTCAAGAGTTTCAGCAAAATCCATTGTCAACTCGGCTTAGTCATTAACAATGTAGTTCCAGCCTAAACAAAGAGTCAGGTGAACCGCCATTTCCCAGCGACGCTCCCACTGAAAGATTCCATAAAAACTGTAATAGTACCCTCGTCACGTTCGGACATCTTATTTATCTAGTCACGGCCAAAATCATTGTTTCCTTTTTCGTTGTGTTCACGCAAAAACACGCCTTATTACCAGCACAGGGTAACAGATGAACTAGCGACCAGTCCATTGTCGCCGATACTTGCGTGTGACGTTTGTTTCTTGCTAACCCAAAAAAGACACGCATTGTTCGAGAAGCGATTCGCATGTTTTGTTGATCCGTATAATATATCTTGGTTCTCCTATAGAGCGAGATCTATAAAGGTCCTCTAAGCGCTATTGCTTGTTTGTTATAATTTTACCAGCAGCGAAATAAACAATACAGTAACAGAGTCAGTCTCAGAGTTACGAAATGTGTCTCAGTCACCTAACAATAACTTAAAATTTAAAAATATTTTGAAAGTATTTTTACATGTACATAATTTTTTTGTAAAAACACTGGTAATTTTTAAAAACGCATTTAAAAAGTTTGAAGAAGCTAATTTTTGGAAAAAATGCCATCTTTTGATAAGTTGGTTAAAACTAGAATCGATTATATCAAGTAGTCGTTTGTACAATCTAAAATAAATATTATGTGTTTAAATAATACAGTTAAATATACAGTATTTTGCTATGGGATAATCATCAGACATCCAGCAAAGCTCGGAGGATTTTTAATAGGGAATAATAAATTAACCATTTCACTCATTATTAAATTATATTTATTTTTCTAAATTAATATCTTTTTAATAAAATAATAATAAATAATAATAATAATATCTTTTTAACAACAGATTTACTTGGCTTCAATTGTTATAATTGTTAAAAACGTGAAAAAAAATATCCACAGCTTATAATGCAATTACCTATCTGGATTGCACTTGTCGTAGCAATGTGTAAAACGAATATGCAGAATGCATTATCTAAAATGAAAAGAAATACAGTTACATGTCCTATAAATGAAAAGATTCGTACTTTATCAATAACAAACTTAATAATTACGATCACTATCGGTGTGGTGATTTTGGTTACTGTCAACAGAAGTGAAGCTGCATCTCCTAATACATTGGCCATTATGGTACACATCTATGATATTCTATCTAAATAATCTATAGATGACCACAACGTCATAAGGAAGTAATGATTTAATAGGTGACAGAATCACTCATAACGCTGCTACACAAGTTTTAATGTTTCGGTTGAATCATGACCATTAAAGGCGACCATTTCATTCCCTATTTAGGACCAATAAATCCATGCACGACTTTGTTTGATAATGTTTTTATCTTGTGGTGAGACATGGATGTGAGAAGAAATGGAAATGATGGTGGCGAGGTTGGTAGTAGTGATATTGGTAACGACAGAAGTCATATTGGTTGTATCGGTGATGTTATGAAGCTGTTTTGTTCTAAAGCTATACTTACAGAAGAAAAAGTAGTAAGTGAAAGCGGAAACATCTTCCATCCAGTGATAGAAAGCGGACGATTTGTACGTTCTAAGAACAATCGCATACTGCTTTTAAAAGATTTTGATCTAGGTGTCCAGTCACATCTATAAAGAGCTTGGGATAAACGGCAGCTCTGAAATAATGGATAAGAGATGTAATGACATACCTACGCATCATAAGAAAGCAGTAAGTTTAACGATGCAATAATTGGAGTAAGTCTTTTATTTGTCAGCTGATACAATTTTATCTAATAATAAACACCTGCTCCATGATACGAGTCCCAAACCAGCTAGGCCCCATGGTCTGGCATATCATCGCACACATGTATGTGCCCAGAAAAATAAAATACTGCCACGGTGCAGGCTGTTGAAAAAAGAAAATTTTTTATTTATCCCTTCAGTTTATTCCATTTATACGGGATTAACTGAATGAACGATGACTGCAATGTCTTTAGTAACACCAGCATGACAGATCGAAGTAGTAAGAATCAGCAAAGTCGTATTACGCGTTTGGTTTTTAGAATGCCACATAGCAACATATGTACGTACATACACAAACATAGACTGATCATTACCCTCCTTTACGTCGTGAAGTAGAGTAAAAACAAATTATTATTAATATTCCTGATAGTGAATTGAACACAATTATTTTTAACCGACTTACTCGTACCATTGTAAATCGAAACAAGCATATACATATAATGCTTGAAGATACACCAAACTGTGCAAATAAGCTAAAAGAAAACACTTCCTCTATCTGACTGCAGAGTCTGAAATATAAATATTATATGAAAATATTAATTATAAATCTATATCACTTTTAATCGTGAAAAATCGTGAAAAAAGTAGGTAAGTACTCACTTTGCTACTTCACCATAATGTATAATGGCTTTATTTAGTTTTAAAATTATAGCACTCTCATTTATTGTAGGCTTCATTGTAACATTACTTTTTTTTTCTTATTGATTCTCTTCTTTAACAGTTGAAAGATTTTCTTCGAATATTTTTAATTGTGCTATTACAAAAATCATCAATCCCAGGATAAACGTGTCAATGTTTACATCGTAAAGCATTATAAAATGCATACCAATACACTGGTAGAAATATATTGGGTAAATGTAAGCTTCTTTTACGCTATCCGAAAGAAAAGAATAGCTCGATACTGGCAGCACCAGTTCATCTTTAAAAATTAAATGAATTATTAAAGGTGAGCAAATGTGAACCAAATTGGCCGTGGCAGATACGGAAGCAAATAACTTCCAATATCTTAAGTTGAATTTCTTAGCTTTTTCAATAATAGTGATTGTTTTAGCTGTTTTCGGCTGAAAGATATCACTTTCTAAAGTATTAAGGATTTCCTTTATTTTATGGTTCATGAATAAAACTGTAAAGACCTTAGACAGAGCTGCTAGTTCGGTAAAGTAAAAAATGAGCTCTTCAATGAAGTTTTCAATATGCCTCGGCAAAAAATATATGTTTATGGTACAAAGAGCGTCGTATAATAAAGTAAAGACAAAAATGAATATTTTTGAGTAGTGTTTATAAAATTGCCAATTCATATCAACGTTCCAAATACCGAGAAATGTCCAAAACTTTATATTTGTACTGAAGCAATCAATTTGCTTGTACGCTTTCATTGTTTTTCTAAGTATTTACAATTTAGAACTGATAGACTTGAGTGTTAAGGATTTTTTTATTTTAACATGTGGTGTGCTTTTATAGTAAAAATGTACAAAGGAGTTAATTTTTCAGTAAAAAGCCTTTCATTACTTTCTGCAGTGGAAATACTTGGTTTAATTAATAGGAAAGTGTCGTTTGATGTGTGAACTTCAATTTACGTGCAATTTTCTGTAATTTAGGCCATTTAAGTTGCAGCTAATGTGTTCTTTTACATTTCAATAAAGATAAAGGTATAATTCTGATGAAAAGATAAGTATTTCTTAATAAGTGATGTCTAACATTATTATTTAAATAAATTTTGATATTTAAATATTTTCTTATGTTGACTGCACGTTTTGTAGTAAGGTAAAGAAAGAATATGCTGACTTCATTATCTGAAATAAATAAAAAAGGAAATAGGATTTATAAAAAAATTTAAGTTTAAAATTCGAAGAGTATTATCCTTAGGTATTTAGAGTTTTGTATTAATTTGCAGTAAACAATTGTATACTGTATACACATTACTATGTCCATACTTACAGAAGAAAAGGTTATCAGAGAAAGTGGGAACATCTTCCATCCAGTAATTGAGAGCGGACGTTTTGCACATTCCACAAACAATTGAATATTAATCTTGAACTGTCTTGATCTTGGTGTCCAGTCGCAGTTGTAAATAGCTTGAGATAAAATAAAGCTCTGAAACCAATGATTTAAAGTAAAAAATTGTAAAAAAGGTAGTAAATTAATCGTCTTTGATTTATTAATATGGAAGATACTTAAACTGACTAAGAGACTGCCCCAGATATTGCGCATTACCAATCCACAGTGGAACAGCAATTGCAAAAGCCTTGCAATTATAATGTACTATCTCAAAATTAAGTAACTTCTCTAGCACGTTATATGGTTATGCTAAAAACTTTAAATTCTAACTTTGTAGAGTTCAGACTCTCTCGCTATGATGAAAGCAAATTTTTTAATAAAATACCTCTTCGATGATACAAGTACCGAAATAGCTAGGCACCATTATTTGCGCGACCATCACGAGCAGGTATGTAGACAGAAATATATAGTACTGCCACGGCGCCGGCTATCACGAAAAGGGTTAAGAACATAAATGTTAACTTAGTATTCAATATGTTATTTAAGTAAAATGCTTTTCTGTTGTAAATTACTTCTAAGATGTTTTATGAAAATATATATCAATAGTACATAAATAATAAATATCTTTATTTCAATATCACAACGATAAAGTAACGTTAAAGGAGTGCCGAGAGTTTTTTTCCGCCGGTTTTTTTCTCCCGGCCTACTTTAGCCAAAAGGGCGCCTAAATGTACCGAATTATTTGACGTTCATCCAGTGTATACGTGTACCTTATGATGAATAAAAATTTTGAATTTGAATTTGATCTTTTTAATTTAGTGAAATTACAACTTACATAAGAATTTTGTTTAACATTGAGTAATTAATCCATTATTAAAAGAATATAAGTTTAATAAATTACAATAAAATTAACAAGAATGGAATTCTCACAATAAAAACAAATCAACTTACCACAGTAAATTTGAACGAACAAATGCAAATGATACAAGAAGCCATACTGAATTGTATAAACAAAGTCACTGAAAATATTTCCTCTATGAGCCGACAAAATCTGAAAGAAATAAAGAGAAATAAGAATAAGTAATTTACAATAATCACAGCGGGCTTCAAGCTTAATAATATCACTTCCAAAATAACAAACTTTATATTTTCGAACCGTTTATAAATTTCAATACTTACATTGCTGTTTCATTGTAGTGATCTATAGATTCATTTAATTTTAAAATTAGATCCTGTTCATTATAACGGTATTGCGTATGAGATTCAGATAAACATTTTGAATTTTTTATCAGATCACTTGTAATATCTGACAATTTTTGTTTCAAAATTTTTAATTGAGCTATTGTTAAAACCATCAGACCCAAAAAGAATGTATCAATATTTATATTAAAGTGCATGATAACATGTATTCCAATACCTTGATAAGCAAACAATGGATAGGAATACGCTTCCTTTATGTCATCTGGTATAAATGAGTAGCTACTAACGGGAAAAACTAGCTCATCTTTAAATATCAAATGGGATAGAATTGGTAAGATTAAATGTGCAATATTAGCTGTAATTGATACAGTCGCTACAAGCTTCCAATAAAGTAGATTAAACGCTTTCGCTTCTTCAATGATCCCTGTTTCTGCGCCAATTTTTGGCTGAAATCTATCGCTTTCCAGAATGTTCAAAATATTTTTTATTTTTTCTTTATGAAACAAAAATGTAAAAACCTTTGACAAGGTTGATAAAATAGTGAAATAAAAAATCATTTCATCGACAAAGCTTTCGAGACACACCGGTAGAAAAAAGAAAGTTATTGTAAGCAACGCAACGTAGGTTATCATAAATATTGGGATAAACACGTTGGAGTAGAACGCATAAAATGGCCAAGTTATTTCTAATGGATAAATTCCGAGAAATTTAAAAAATTGCAGATTTTTGGCGAAACAATCTATCTGTTTATAAATTTTCATTATGAATGTGAGTCAAAAATATCCGCGATTCAAACTGTTTCATTAAAAAAATATTGAAGTGGTTAAATTATTTGGCTTTTATATTAGAAATTGCAAAGATATAATTTTCCTTTAATTAGTCGTAGCTATGACTAATTAAAAGGTAGGTACCATTTTAAATTATCATTCTTTAAGTTAATTGCATTTTAATTATAGACCTATTAGCATTTTATGATTATACATAGCAATTCTTCAAAGCAACTTACTATTTTTAATGTCAAAAATAATATGGATAAATTTGAATAGATTGCTTCTTAAATAAATAATGCTCTTAACTTTTCAACCGATTTACTAAACGAAACACAATAAAATTGGTTTGCCTTAAAAATGGGTGCAGTGTAGTAAATATCGCATTACCTTACTAATAAATCTAACTTTTTTTTTCATTATAAATTTACGCCTAGCAAACAGGTATGCGGACCACCTGATAGTAAGTGGGCACCGTCGCCTATGGACATGGACAACACCAGGGGAGTCACCAACTGCTTGCTTTGAAGGAGAACTCTTTTAGCGCCTTTTTTTAAGAACCCCATGTCGTAAATGCCTCTGCAGGGAGATCATTCCATAATGTAGACGTTCGTGGTAGACAGGAACGTCTACATTATTGGACCGTGGAGGACCGTCTATTTGATATTATACTCTTTATACTGCTCCATCTAACTCTTCCTCCATCCTCCCTTGAATTTCCCCTGCTACAACGTCCCCCTGATACTGGCTCATATGCGTTGTATCTTGTGCCCACTAAATCGCAATAGTCTCAAGTTCCAATTCACAACATCTCATTTTTCAGTTTACGTTAAGAACATTATTGAATTTTCTGTATCTCTGAGTGAGCCCTTTCTTAGCTTTGAGACAAGTTTGTAGCTTGACGAAGAACGATTCATCCTTAACGTGATGTCGAGAATCAATAAAATATATAGAAATCCTAGTGTGATTCACTTGTTCGGCTTGATTATACAAAACAATCGATTTTATGCATTCATCGGTAAGACCGCAGGCCGCGGCCTCGTTCTCTGAAAGGAGAACCTAGTATGTCGTACCGCAGAGTGTTTGAACTGTTGTTGAAAACTTTTAGTTGAAGCCACTTTCATCCTTTCTTCCACTGTAACAAGTTGCTTTAAAATTCCAATCGATTCACCAGCAACAGAGTAAATGTACATGAATTTAATAACGTAGTATAGACACGACATTGCTTTTTCGCATCAGAGGTTTATTGAGATATTTTTTATATGCCCTAGGTACCTACTATGACTTTGTGAGTAACACAATTGCAATATTTATATTACCTAATAGGTAAAGACAAAACAGTTAAGTACGGTTTTTTACTCTTTATATCAACAGATTTTTAGTTAGTTAACTTTAGAGTTAATAACTTTTGGAAATAAAAATTATATTCTTTCATAAACTTTTAAATATTAGTGGAAGACAACTTTTTCAATGGTTAGCTTAAGTAATGATTGGACTTTGATCCAGAGGCAATTATCATGTCATTTGAATATTAACAATTTGCCTATTTGTCACTAACGAAATCGAATAACTATGGGTAATAATTAACAAGTTTTCGATTGTATGTGTGTATTTCAAATACGTTATACCCACCGATTGAGCTCCTAAATTATATTTGACTATCATTTATACCCAGTTTGTCATTTGAATTTGGTTAAAGTGGTTTTGTATATCGACATAGCCTGTTTAATTATTTTGTAAGTTGAAAATGTTAGCGAATAATTAAAGATATGGAAACGGCTTTTAGTCATTGGTAATAACGTTTCATATTTACACTAAAGGTTACTTAAAAATTGTAAAAATGCATCGTTACGGGTATATTCTGAATAGATGAGCTGCGAGGTATTCACAAACTTTCAATTGAACTTCGTATCAATTAATCAAGCGTATCTAAGTGTTGTGTTTAGAGAATCACAAGCACCGCCAGGGATGTCAGACGTACCAATTTCTTGGTACATGTACCAGTTTTTTGGATCGCGTACAACAAAAACGCTTCACACACACCTACAGTATAGTAGAGACGACTTTCAGCTCCATTTCCTTGATAGTATTTCCTTTTTTTTTTGTTTCATGTGACAGTACATTATGTGTGTACCATGATTTCTTCTAAGATTTCTATTAGCTTGGGCACTACTCGGATTTCGGACCGCTGGCCGTCTGACATCCCTAAGCACCGAATATAACTATGTGTACGTTGCAGAAAAAAACAAGGAAGCGAGCTGAGAGTATTCCCAGTAATGAAGCACAATTGTTTCCACTGACGCACCTGATGTCGCGACTCTTTCTCTCCGCCCGTGTTCACTGTCGAAAGCCGGCTCACAACGCCCCGGGAGGGATGGAATCTGTTTTTGTCGATAAATCCTTAAGCGTATAGTATTTTGTGGGAACAAAAGTCGCGACGATGTCGTCGTGATGTTTTTAAACCTTTTAAAATGATTACATCTGATCCCTGATTGCGAGGGAAAATCTAAATTCCACATAACCCGGCACCAGCGAGTAATACCAACAAAATTAGCACGTCGTTCATTTATTTCATGAAAGAATAATATTTTAAGGTAATCTAAATATCCAAAATCACTTACAGTTCACAATTATTGTTTTGTTTTACACCACTTTTATTATAAGTACCTACATATTTAGACCCTTTCAATCGGCCTACTACTTCTTACAAAGGAGAAAACAAGATTAGACAAGTGATGAAAGACCGATTCAGTTGTTACCAAAATTAAACTTCCATTTTGATGTAAATACTCGTATATAGGTAGGTACTGTTCATTCCTGAAAACCCACAATATAATCAGCAAATGTATTCGCTAGTACCGATTGCTGTTGCTTAAATAGGCGGTCCATTAGTTGGACTCAAAACTAAGATGCTATCGCAAATTGCCCGCGGCAATACAGTATTGTATCGAATTGCTCCTAATTTATTGCTAGCTAGTGTAGCAAACGTTTATTACACTAAACCCGTTAATAGCAGTAAAACCTCGTTTGGAAAATAATCAGACTTTGGTATCTTTACATTTATATCTGTGGTAAAATCACGTAATTTATAAAAAAAATCAACCGTTTACTTTACTAATTATACAATTAGAAACAAAGATAAATAAATAATAGACACAGAATATTAATGTTCATTTGCCAAAATTGCCATGTTTTAAAAGTCGCCCAAAAATCACCTCAACTCAATTCTCTTATCCTTTTCTTGGTGCCGGTCAAACATTCACTTAAGTTTTCTCTTGAACATTTCTCACAAGTGTAAGGAACGAGTAAGCGGTTTTCATAATCTGCGGAAATAAAGTTTTGAATAATTACTGGGGAGTTTCGTCGGATGTTGGGGAATGGGAGTACCTATTTTACGATTTTTATTTTTAAATAAACCAGTGGCTTTGTGGTTTGTAGACATAAATCCTGTGTAAGAACGGTTCGCTAATTTATTTCGGAGGAATATATATTATATCTATATAGCTATCTATATTATATATTGTTTACTGTGGTGTAGGCGAGGGGACCATAAGATAGGCGGTTTTTTTTAATTATTCAAATAGACGTTCATCCAGTGTATACATGTACCTTATGATGAATAAAAATTTTGAATTTGAATTTGAGACCGTCTTAGTCAGAGGTTAATTTTTGTGAGATGAAATAAATACTTTTAATTTACGAAAGTCACGCCACTTAAACAGACGGGCGGTCAAAAAGAGTGACCATTAACAGCAACGATGGTTAAAGTGGTTTCTCTTTGTCAAAAGTAATACCAATAGGTATAACATCATAATCTGCATGATACTTAAATTGAGCTTATGCATTGGTGCCAATCAAGCAGATTTCCTCGCTGTTATGTTAATACAATATGCAATAACATTATCCAGAACTTACCGCTATAAAATTCTCAAGGTTTAGCGTAAACAGTTTCATGCCAGTTATTATTATCGGCGTGTTGGCGCGCTCCATGAATAGCTTAACACTGCTTTTGAAAGGTTCGCTCATTGACACCCAACCGGTGCTGTACGCAGCGAACACCAGTTTTTGGCTCTAAAGTATTACAACAACTCTTGTCTATATTATATATTATTATGTCACTATCACAGTATAGAAACTTTGAGTTTATAGTCTGATTTACTAGTTTGTAAGCTTTCGAAAAATTGTGAACTGTGGGTACCACGAACCATATACAAATTTTAAATTTAGATAATTTCAGTTCTCTTATATCACTTAAGTACATAATAATATAAACTGTTTATAAGTCCACTCACCTCATAAGTAAGTTGTGTGCCTATCCAGGCTGGTACGAAAATTTGAATCATCATACAAATCAAGTAACTTAGCATGGACACAACTTCCAGATTCGGCTTATTGTGAAAGAAAAAGAAAAGAATAAAGAATTCATTACTGTTGAATGTATTTTAACTCTACTCGTATATTGTATGTTAAACTATGTAGTACCTGCCTATTCTGATACAGAAATTATTGTGATACTAAGATGTAGGTGGTAGAGCTTATAAATTTCGCCAGGGGAGGTACCACCGCTGCTCTCATAACCTGTCTTTTAAAAAATCTTAAAGCTAGTAGGCACTTGTGCTTCAGTTGAGGAGAATGGATATCGGAGACGCTTTATTTGAGATCCGTAGTACCTTTGATTTTATTAATATAAAAGCTTATAAAAAGTAGAAAAAAATTAAAGAAATAGATAAAACTAGGCTTAATAAAGTAACCTACCAAAAGTACCGCACACATTAGGACGCAAATTATTCCTGACGCCATTCCAAATTGTACAAACAATGCCAAACTTAAAACTTCCTGGACACCTTTACAATAGCTAAAACAAAATTTAATGTATACAACTTAATATGTGTACTTAGACTGTCATTTTATATTAGATGGTAAGTAAACAACATTTAAAATTAAATCATAAAAAATACAATAAAATAACATAGCTATGTAATACTTACTTTAAAATACATTCATAGTGACGTAAACAATATTTAAGCTTCCGGACTTCTAGCAGTTCTTGACTGCTTCCAACATTTATTTCAGTCCGCTGTAGATTTCGTAATTCAAGGCCAAGAACCTTTAACTGTGCTATAGCATGTAATAGTAGTCCAGCAATAAATGAATCAATGTTTATATTGTACATCATTTGGCCATAAAGTCCTATGATTTGATATAAATACAGACTCTCAAAGTAATTATCTTTGACTTCGTCGCTGAGAAAATGGTAGTTTGATACAGGCAACTTTAGATCGAAATCTGTTACCATATTTGATAATATTGGAATTATACAGCTAATAAAGAAAGTAAAGTTGCATAAGAATGCATATATCTTCCAGCAAGTTTTGTACTTCCGAATATCTTTTATAATTATCACACGGCCGTCCTCATCATTCCCTTTAAACAGCTCACAGTCCAGGACGCTTAAAACTGTTAGAATTTCTTTCCGCCAAAAGAGTATCGTGGCAACTTTCATCATTATTGCAACTTCATTAAAATAGAAAATTACCTCTTCTATGATTAATTCTACTTCAAGCGGTGTGTAAAACAAATTTACCGTCAGAATAATATTATATATTACGAGAAAAACAAATACGTAGAAGAAAGAATAATATTTGTAGTATTTAGACGGTGATCTCCCAGGCCAAATGCCGAAAATTTTCCAACAAATGAAATTCATATTAAAACTATCAGTTAGCAGCTTAGCCGCCATTGTTATAAACCGGACGTATAACAGAATATAAATACGAATAATTTTCTTAGTGACTTCAATATAGTGTGAGGAAATTCCCGAGAAATTTAAATTGATATAATTGCAATAGCCCACCATAACGCCACGGTATACTTTGTCTTTCACGTACTCGTAATTGCATCATTCTTTTTATTTTATTGTAAGATTGATAATATATTGTATCTTATCCTTATTGTTTAATTTTATTTTGTTCACAAAAGTTTTATGTATTTAATAATACCTACATAAAACTCAAGTAAATGATCATCGACCTATGATTGTCATATTAACGGTCACGGGCCTCCTCCCAAAAATAAGAAGGGCTTACTTAGAACATACATAATCACCTACATGTTGGTGGACATCAAAATCAAAATGTTTTACGAGAATATTATGGAGAAACCTGAAGCACACAAGCTTCCTGAATATATTTTCTTCGCTAAAAACAGGTAATAAGACATTCATTATTTATAATTACTTAATAAAATTAATACGCACATAATATAAAAAATAAGTAAGCAAAAATGCTATCACAAGACTATTAATTACGGCCTTGCTTTGCTATGATAGTATAGTGGTTTAACGATTTTTTATAATATTAATTACAATAATTAATTAATTGGCTTCAACCCTTTTTATGTACCACTGCTGGGCACGGGTCTCTCCCCACAACCGGGGAAGGCC
>DWQK01000697.1:0-19056 GCA_018231225.1 Noctuana stator
GTGGCGGCGGCGGAGGCGGCGCTGGCCCGCGCGCGCGCCGCGCCCCGCGCGCTGCAGCTGCTGCCGGGGCGGCCGCCGCGCCGCTCGCTGCTGCAGCAGCTGGCCACGCTAGCAGGTTACCATTTATTTATCGGACTCTAGCATTACTGCATACATAATAGTCATAATTTTTTTATTTTATTTCATTTATTTTTTTTATATAAATATATACAATTATTTATTAATATAGTGTATTCAAAAAATAATTATTATCATTGTTCAATTTTTAGAAATAAATGTAACAGAAAATAAAATAATGGATGATTCAACAACACTGTCCCAACTGGGCATGAGTGCATCTAAATCAGACGGCGTGCTTGCGTTGCTGCGCGACACGTACTCCGTGTTCTTGACTAGCGAAGACATTAAAAATTTAACCATACAGAGGTAATACATGCTAAGTACCTAAATAATGTTGAAAAATATATAGATATTCGCTTAAAATACTTCGTATAGTAACCTAACAAGCGCGCTGCTCGCCGCTGCTAGTATGGATCGCAAGCGACCACATTGTTAAGCAACGTCGGGCGCGGCCGCCACTCGGATGGGTCACCGCGAGTGGCTTCCGTGCTTCGGAGGCCACGTTAAGCAGTCGGTCCCAGTTGTTATCGTCAAACCGAGTCGGAAGCCCTTTGGGCGGTTTGACAACATCCGACGCGCGTTGGCTACCAACCCGTATCTCCACCAATCATTTCTCCAGCAACTTATAATTTACGCATTATAAACGTTAGAAATGTTGATTCATTGTTTCAGGATTAAAACCATTGAAGACACTTTGACGAGAACTGGTTTCGATGACGTCACGGGTCTGAAGGGATTATTTTGCAGCGTGGAGACAGACGAGCTCCTCGCTACCACTGAAGTTGTGTTTCTGCCGACTCTAACTTGCAGTGCGTCCATGGTAAAACATTTTGCTGTTTCTGTACGTAATTGTTTTTCACTTAGATCCTATTTATATGTAGATCCTACAGAAGATTGTTTACCTTTACATATGGAACAACATGCCATCATAATATACCTAGGTATTCGTTGTTCCTTACCGTTAGGTATTACAACTAATAATTATATTATTTATTGATACATTTAATTTATACTTATAGGTTACATTACAATAGGTGCCTACATGTATTAACTGTTCAGGTGTCTCCTGCATCGGTGCACCCTTTAAATTAAATAAATAAACTTAAAATATAGGTGGCAGCTGCCTTAGACAGGTAAGTATAGTCCAGAACATGGAACAATAACGCACCAGAACATAATAATATAAGTACTTAGTTGCCTACAGTAATTGAAGAAATGGTCAAAAGTCAAAAAAGAAAATAAAACAATTGAAAAGGAAAGTATTATATATTCACCACCAGTGCGATTCGTTTTGTGTAAAGTAATTCTAGTTGTGTATAGTAATTCTAGTGCGAAGCCCACTTTGTGTGCTATGCAATACGCATCAGTAGGTTGTTCAAAACGCTTATCAAATTTTAGTTTAATACCTTAGAAAATTATAATATTCATTACACTTCGCAGCGAGATGACGAGTTCGACATGAGCGAGACGTTCCTGTGCATCGTGCCGGGCGTGGAGGGGCACCACGCGCGCTTCCGCGCCCTCAGCGAGCGCCTCAAGCTGCCCGCGCTGGTGCTGCAGCCACCGCTCGACCGCCCGCAGGACTCGCCCAAGCAGCTGGCGAGCAGATTTACAGAGGTGAATCAAATAGCGTCTTTAGATTCATCATCATCGCAGTCGACCCTTTCGTCTCCCTGCTGCGGGCTCTAGGAACTGTAGGCCGCAATTCGACCACTAGGTTATCGCTAAAGTCATTACATTAACATAAAATGTATACTTTGTTATTAGATCTACTGTCCTATCAGAATATATTTAGCAAGGTTGCAAACAGTATTAGAATACGATTGTTCTGTGTGATACTCTTGTACCATGTGATTCTCTTTCATTCCCCAGTTTCATTCTGTTCTTCTTCTTCAAGCCTATTGTATCGTAGATACAAAACGATAAGTTAAGATCAGCGATTGCGATTTATCTTTATAACGACTACTTATGTAAAGAATAAAATTAAATACAGTAGCATACCGACTGCAGTGCGATGCTCTCATTACACGATTATTTGTGTTATAAAAATGATAGGCTGTGGAAGGGCACGCCGGGGGTAGCGAGGGGGCGCTTGCCCAGGGGTTCAGGGAAACCCTGGGCAAATAAGACACGGCACTGGGTTTAGTACAATCATGCAATGGATGATTGTATCTCCTTTATCATGAAAATCACCGGTACATAATATACTAAATTATACGTGATATCATGTTATTAATCTTAAATACTTATACGTGCTATCTATAATAATATACGCTATCTGCTATACTCTATCGTCACACCTCAGTTTAACTTTCAGGTTTCTTCAAAGTGCAGTTTTGTCTATCTTTAGAATCAATATTTTTGTACATATATTTGTATAAAAGCTTATAGCCCACACCAAAACGTCGGAAACTCAGCCAATATCTGGCTATAAACACTCATATAAATAACGATCAAAGTTCTCTAAATCTTCTAATTGTTTCGGCCCATTGTCTGTAGGCCTACCCAGCACAATAGTGCTGGTAAAATATGGTGCAATTAAACATGAGTAATGGCTGTCCCAAGGACGGGTTTGTGCTCTCTATAGGCCGGAGTTTGTATGGGACGAGTTTGGGAAGTTAAGAATTTGAAAGTAGGGTAAAGGTTGGGAGGATGAGAGTAGAAAGGATTTTATTTTTTTTTTATTTGGTACATCTATTATGCCTATGTATCTTAAAGACCTTTCTTAATCTTTGCAACAGCGCCTTCGATGCTCTCCCATATGCGATGTTGCAAAATTAAATGGAAATAATAGATGGATTGAAGCAATACCTATTTTAATGAAATCAACGTATGCACATCATAATAATATATGGTTGCTAAAATCGTTAAATTAACGAGTACGGCTTACCTTAGCCAAAAGGGCGTCAAGCCGATGTACCATATTATTTAACGTTCATCCAGTGTATACAAATATCTGATGAAAAATAAAAAGTTTGAGTTGGAATATAAGAATAAAACTTTTACCCTATTCTCTCTGAAAGATATCCTTAACACAATACGTACTCGGTTATATTCACTCGTGAGTAAGTAGGTATATATTTCTGTAAAATTTTGGGCAAAAATAAGTTATCAAAATTCCACCTGGTCCGTAGACCTTCAATAAAAAATCTATATCTGTATTAATAGCGTCCATTTGTAATTAATTAGCAATAAATATTAATAAAAATCACTGGCAGCTGCTTCTGCTGGGCTCGTGCATGTATAATCTTAGGGTACAGTAGTATATAAAAGGAACCGTTGCAAAATATGACACCTTTCCCAGTCTTACTGTAAAAAGTAAGTGAGATAGAGCCAAAATATTGTCCAACAAGGATGAACCCCGTAGTGACATAGTATCGCATGTTATCACCTGTATACTTTACTAACTTAAATATGGTGAATGAGCTAAGTTTGTGTAGTAATTTTTGTGCACTGTGTCCATAGCGCCCGCCGAAGATTAAAGTTCCATCCACACCATCTGAAGTCGTTACGGTTCTACACGGTTCGATTCAAACAAACATTCCTACTTATTTATCTTATTTTACACATACATACATTCCTACTTATTTATCTTATTTAAATTAATAATTCGGCTTTCATCTGAAACTAAAAATTGTTTGCGTTATAATGAATTGAATAAGTATTTTATATACGGAACCAAATCTATGAATGAAAAAATCAGTCATTAACAAGCAATTGACACATTTAATTTTCATCTGCCATCTTGTGTAATGCGTAGTTTGATTTTTTTGTAGTTGATATTTGACCTCGAGCACCATATTTTATTTTAATGAAATTACATGATAGAATTTTCCTGATTGATTTCCTTGTGAGCTACTAACGAAATAGTTAAAAAATAATTTCAATCTACGAATAATCAAAATTCTGTGTAGATACATAATTATGATACTCATATGGAGATGTTTCTAGTAAAATTATTATTAATATGCGAGCGAAAAACTTTCTTTAGTAATAGGTGTGTGTTTAAAATTCCTATATGATATTAGCGGTTGCCCATTCGACTGTTATTCATTAAAACTTACTTTTATATTAACAAATATACAGATTCTACATATTTTAGTATTACTTTAATTACATTCAGAATATAATTACAGTATATTAATATATAGGATAGAAGAATATCAAATAGTCTGAGATGATTAGCTAGAAGATGAACACTACAGAAACAGTTTCCAGAAGACTGATTAATAGAAACATCATAATATTATTAATATAATATAATTATTACATTGCATTTGAAGCAAAACAATATTCAATTTACAGTTAACGTGAATTAAACGCAAAAAGCAAATGTAAACAATTTAAAACAATAGATCTAACTATTATTGTTATTAAGAAATTATATTAGTCATGGCCTTTTAATGTAAATATATCCTTTGTTCGTTAGGTATTGCGTTATTTGTATTATGATTTAGAAAATTACTTAAGATTAAATTAATATAGCGGCAAGCTCTTCCGACGTACCAATGCCACGCCCCTATTTACCGCAAAGCAATTTATTTTTGGCTCTCGAATGAGTCCCATTTCATTTCCTAAAAGTTTCAATAACTGTCTAGTTCTTTATCTATCTTTACATTTACAGTGGTTTTGATTAAAAGCTCAGCTGCTTAGCTATCCGTGATCACTTTTCATTATATTAAATAATCTATCCTGTATAATGGTTCGTAATAACACGTCCAGTAAGCATAACAGATATGTATTCGAAGCCATTACTCTTAAAACTGCAACCAAAAAACGCCATGAAATGAAACCAAACGGAAAAAAGATTTCCGAACGTAAGCGTTGCCGTATTGATTTATAGCGGACGTAAATTTACGTAAAGCTATTAAGAGTGAATCGGGGTACGTGCAGCGAAGTGTTCCTTTTATTGACATTTTAGTGTAAATGATAGTTTTGTTGCAACTTTGTAACATAACTTTCTGTTTAAATTGGACATTTCAATTAATTGGGTAGCTACAGTACTGCGCAACGTGCTAGGAAGTACATAAATTATTATTAAAATATATTTTTTTAAATATTTAAATGGGTTTATTGTTTCTAACTCTCGAAAGTTTTTGTTGAGTTTACTCCTTTCGAATGTCGTAAATCGAGTTCCTATCTGTATTTTGGTCAAAAATTATGAGAAGTTTATTGACACGTATTTTCGCTCTCACTCACTTATACATAGAATACTTCAAAATAGTTGTAATAGATTCTTAAGCCATCAAAATGTCTAGGTAATTTGGAACGACTTTGGAAAATAGGGAAGAAAACAGTAAGAATACAATTTTCTTAGCGGAAAATTACAAAAAAGATCTTGTAACTAGAAGAGATCTCAGGAAATCTTTACATATACTTGAACCATAAAAATCCAAAACCAACAGTAGACTCCATAACTTAATTTTGGAGGTACACGAGTAAACTTGACAATATTTTTCCTTCCATCACTCGCCTTATTTACACAAAGCACGTGTATATTCTTCAAATCCCCTCAGAATTGTATTTGCTTAGTGTCCCCGCCAATGTTTGGCTAAGATAACTAGGGTACGTATATCAATACAGCAGTAACAACATATTATTACGAGTGGTGTTTGACAAACATTTGCTGTGAATCTCTCGCCTTCAGATTAGTACTGTAATTGGGATTCGCGGGGTGTTTGTTTTTAGAATAGAAATTTCTTTTCGGGTAGTCGTATATGTTGGCGACGAAAATTTTATTTATGGGTAAGTGATGGCATAGTGACTAATGGTCTTCACTTCAGCCTCTCATTTTAAAGGTAATGAAACGCTTCAACGCTTCACACTCACAGCCCCACACTAGGATTCCCTGTGTCGTGGGTGCCATGGACATATACAAAGACAAATACACAAACACACCCAGACCGAGCGCAGAAATCTAAATTCGTCATTTAAATTTCTGCCCCGCCGGGGATCGAACCCGGGACGCTTTGAATGGTGGACTGGCATGGTAACCACTACACCACGCGGGTCGTCAATAAAAGTAATAAAAGTAAAAAATTCCCTGCATGCCAAGGTTAAAGCAAGGTAAGTAGAGTATTTTTTAACCCTCAACCCTTTTTTATGTCACTGGGCATGGTCTCTGTGTCCACATCGAAAGAGGGTCTGGAGCATACTCCACCACGCTGCTCTAATGCGGACTGGTGGAGATTTCTCTGTTTTTTAATTATAATTTTTAAGTAACGTCTCAAAACTTTATACTTCAAGAATGAATGAATGTAAACATGCTATCTTATTGCGAAGTTAACAAGTGCTTGCAGAATTTATTAAATACTATGTACATACATAAATGCTCTATTTGCGACAGAATTTACACTTTATATTAGAATTAGAGAAACGACAACTCTAGACAAGTACCACGCTTAGCACAATTACGGGAAGGCTCTGTAGACGAGCGGATATTTACACGTTTTAATTATTTATTTTTGCTTTATAGAGGGTACAAAGCTAGAAAACAAAAAAACTATTTTGCATAGAGATTGAATGAAGCAAAACATAGCATGTGAGGTCATAGACACACTATATGTAGTGAGCGCCATATTGTACATATATTATATCTTCAGTAACTTCTTTTACGTTTGGCCTTTGGACGTCCAATCCTGGACAATCTGGACATGCTTCATGCCCTGGTTGGTGACACTCCGTTCGGTCCTATGCCCTAAATATACTCGTAACAGTGAACCGGCCTTCAACGGTTGTGGGGAGAGACCCGTGCCCAGCTGTGGGACATAAAATGGGTTGATGGTCAACAAATGGTAACAACAAAAAATCTTCACATACCAAACGCGACGTTCTATCCGCTCGTGTGTTCTGTTCCTAAGAAATGCACATTTCGTATCAGGTGGGACTAGTGACAGCAGTTTTCAATTAGCAACGCCACGTACGAAATGCGGCATTAAATGCACGTCTTGTTAAATTTAGTGCCTATACTAATGCGAACCGGGTGGTAATACTTACCTACTGTAATGTCACTAATACTTGTACAAATCTCGGTAATAATTCATTATTAACCAAAAACGAGAAACACGCTATACGTGTATGTCGTTAAAAAACGCCGTAGTTTCAAATTAGTTCCGTTACTGTCCTCTATGAGGAAGGAATACATCTTTAACATAACCTGTATGTCTGAAAGATCTTTATTGAACTTAATAGGTTTATAATCTCGAGAGGCATGTAAAGTCAACCAAACTATAATTAGCTAGCGTGGTAAATAAAATGCTTTATTGTACACCACGAACTAGCTACTCGTAGCTGGCTAGATAGTGATCTCTACCAGGCTTCCTTAAATCCCATACTACATGTTTAAGAGGAGACCAGTGCCCAGCTGTGGGAAAGTGATGGGTCTATGATGATGATTACGCCAAGGTTACTTCTGAACACATTAATTTTCCGAATGCCGGTATTGGCGTAAGGCTTTGATACGTAAGGGTACGATACTAGTAGGTATTATATATTTATTGGATCTGCAGGTCAAAGGCAATTCTCTATACTAATTGTTCTAGTAGACAAAGGCATTCCATTGTAAACGGTATTGTTTTGCGCGTCCCGTATCTAGCTCCGTGCGTGGATAGCGACTGAGTCACAAGAGATGAGAGATTTTAGTTTAAGGAGCGGTGACAGGATGAGCGATGACGACTCCATTGAGCATTGTTAAAACTTTAACTAAAAGTAATATTATGATACACTTTTAAATTATTATGTTATTATTATATGTTTTTAATATATACATAAATAACGCTTCATATGCATATCAACGCATAGCTATGACTGTTACCTATTTGGGATTGATACAGAATATTGACTATAAAAAGACTTTTGACTGAAAGAAAATTGACTTTAACTGTAAAAAGTGTGGATAATTTTTTTTGGCAAAAGTTCGCCAATTTATAGATAAAATAAATAAATAACGCTTTACACTGACAGCCCCACACTAGGATTCCCTGTGTTATGGGTGCCGTGGATACATACAAATACAAGTACATAAACACCCAGACCGGGAACAAACAACAAGGTTTATCATTTAAATTCTGCCCTACCGAGGATCGAACCCGGGACCCTTCGAATGGTGGACTGGCGTGGTAACCACTTCGCCATCGTCGTCGTCGAATTATCACAGCGCTATTAATAATATTATCACATCGCTAATTTCCGCGCGATGAAGTAGCGCAGAATTTATAAAGGTACATATTTATAGGTACTTTTATTTATTCTGTGGTTATACTTGTATATCAATGCAGACGGAATTAGTGACCCTAAGTTTATCGGTATCGCTGCCTCTGAAGCCTTAGGCTGTATGCGATACGGGTTCATTATCATTTCATGGCATGTGTCGGCATGAATATTTCCCTGTGATTAATTTGTGTGGCAGCCATGCTTGTAGTAATACAGTGCAAACGGCTTTATTAGCCAACGAATGTTTCGCAAATTGACATTCTTTTGAAGTCGTCAATTTATTCATCCATTCGTCTATAGCCTTTGGGTCTTTGGAGGTCCACAGCTGGACATAGGCCTCCTCTAATTGGCGTCACTTCGTCATTCATCATATGGATTCATTCATCCATAGATTCAGTTTATTACATACTAGTTAATGCCCGTCATTCGTTCTGCCCTACTGTGAATCGAATCCAGGACCCTGCGAATGGAAACCCATGAATGCCCTTTGGGCATGTTGATCACAATCTATTCCATACTTTTAAACTACTACCTACTATCATTCTATTAGTCTGTTAGTAAAAACTAAATTTTCATTTTCGCATTATCACGTAAAATCACATCTCTTAAAGCCACTGTTACTCATTAGTATGCGCCTGTTGGTTTTGTTTTAGCCAGCGGGCATCAACCAAGCACATTTGCATCCCGGAGCTTTAAACAAATAAGACTTATTAAGCTCTTAGGAGCACGTTAAAGCTGTTCTAGTCGAATGCAAAGCTGACTGCATCTTCATTAAAAATTCTATTAGTTTCGTTTTTGTTTGTGTCGAATGATTAATTATAAGGGTATCATGGCTTGCAGAATAAACTCGGTGAAAAGTGATGAAAAGAAAATTCGTTGGGTTACTAAATAGTAAATACTTGTACATAATCTATACTTTAATAACGACATAAATGAAGTGTGTTAGTCAACAGGTATTCTTTAGGTTCGAGGGTTTAGTTTGTAGCTTGAATTGAAGTTGATTCATGACGTGGTAAAACAAAATTCGAGAGTTTGTATACACTATTTCATATTAGGTACTATTAAACTGAATACTAGCCATAGGTTGGCTGATAGATGGGCCAAATTGTAACTAGAATAAGTTATACAGTGGAGTAGACGATGCTGGATTGAATTAGGTGACCTTCCGCGTGAGGGGTTCTCAAAGTGCAGCACTTTGGTACACACGTAGGTATGATGTGTACCAAAATACGTGTACGTACTCTTTTTTCAACAACGTCGACAGACATCCATGTTATGCATATTGTATATTTTGTGTAATTTATACACGTTTGATTGTTTGATACTGAAAGCGTAAGGGAAAGATAATTTACAACATTTAAATCAATTACATGAATTAGAAAATCAGCTGACTTTAATCCTCGCTTATTGATAAATAGAAAAACTGTTCCGCAACTGTATATGCATAGATGGTTATTAAATTATATCCAATTAAGCTTAACCTGAGTAGGTTAAAGATGGAAATTATATATGTACTGCATCTTGATTTGGTATAAAAGTAATTCGAAATATCTGGTAGCGATCGAAACAGGTTGGGTGTCACTGTAAGACAGTTGGTAACTTAGAACTATTTGTAGCAACGGTAACTTAATGGTCATAGTCTAGTCTAGACTAGACCTAGACGCAAGCTAAAATCAGTTTAATATTTCTGTTCTGGCGTTTATCAGATAAAACTAAAGAGCATTTTTGTATCTACTAACTTTCAATATGAAAAAGTTTTGGCCACCACCAGCTTTTCTAAAAGATACTACTTTATTCTAAGCTTATAAGCTCCAGCTCTCGAATTCCTTCCACCTTCCATAAAAAAGTTTCGGGTCATTGTTACACACTGCGTTATTTCAAAAATCTTTACTACTTAACCAAATTTTACTTTTTCATTATCATTAAATGCCGCGGTTGTTGAATCTCAACAAGATTAGCAATGCAGTTCCACTGTGCACTCGTTTAGAAGTTAAATCGACGGGGTGCAGCCGGTAATTAATTGGGGAGCGGGAATTTCCGGACAAACAGTACCTAAGTACTACTGTCGCGGCGAGAGCGATAAGTTTGGATACGGCAGTTTTTAGTTGGTAATTTATTTTTGAGAAGCGCGCATTGACCCGCTGGTACTGTAGATCGAGCGCAACCGGCTAATATCACCAAATGTCATACCTTCATTTGCATGTCATTCGCGTTTGATAACCCGTTATATATCTCTACCTATCTGCATAGGAACAGTGTGGTGGAGTATGTTCCAGGCATTCCCCTGTGCCCAGCAGTGGGACATAAAAAGGGTTGATGGCAATTTATTTTTAGGCTAAGCAAAGTTCTGTTGATTATCAACTTATTGATCGCTTACTGCTTTACATATTATAATCTATGTGTCTTCTCTCAGATATCAGAAGTGAATAGGCAACAGTGCTCATAGTTTAAAGCACTGGATTGCAGCGGTTCGATGGGCTTCATGTGGAAATTCTGAATCTTATGAAGAACAATCTAGCATACAATTTGTGTAGCGATGTTTTATTTCACCAATGACCAAAATAATAATGATTTGAATTAAAAAAAGAATTAATGCATATATCAAAAATTAAAACTGCGTGCGACATTTGAAGTCGAGACACATTCGAGACAATGCCTGATTTAAAATAGTGCATTTAAGTACAATATTTCTGCCTCAAAAAAAGTAATCACCTCAAATTACCTTCTTTTCCCGCTCTTACATCGCAGTGATGTTGACTCGAGTAAAACTGTACAGCGATCGTGTGTGTTTACATATGAACACTCCTCAAACCATATTAACTACAAGAACCAACTTCATTTATTGTCAGTCTAACTAAAGGTGACGTTGTACTGCTAACGAATGGCGTAGAAAGTTGGGTGAAATTATAGCAAACAGCGTACTGAGTTTGGTAACAGTGGACTGAACTATGTGCCCTGAAAATTACTACGTAAGTTTTTACATCTAAAATCCTTTGTAAGATTTACCTAATAACTATTATTCTTTTTCAACACTAGCTGTGCCACGCGATTTTACCCGCGTTAAGAATTGTAACGTAATGCTTGATAGCCTTCCTGATGAATGTAGCTATCATACACAAAAAGAATTTTTCAAATCCGACTTGAAGTTCCAGAGATTAGCGCGTTTAAACATACAAACAAACTCTTCAGCTTTATATGATTAAGTATCGATAGTATGATCAGCTACAAAAACATATATTTTTTATTGTACAGTCCATATTATTAATATAAGGTTTGATTTGTTTTAAAATTGTTCAAATGATTGACACCTGTTTATTAAGTTATCTATGATTCATCATCATGGCCAATTCAATGATTTCTTTTCTGTTTTCTGCACCACTAATAAGACAAGTCCCAGCCGAGCTGCGTTGAAGGGAATCACGGTACACATAATTGGATGTTTTGTTTTACAACCCGTATCCATTTTTAATGGAGATTATGAAGTGCTCTTATTCTCTCTCCGGTTGTAAGGTTGCTGTAAGATTTGCATAATGATGCCGGAAGCTGAGTGGAGCGCTTTCAGAATTAATTGAATTAACTGCTGGATGCGTTCTGCGGTGAGTTGTCTTGATTGACGTTAGAGTATACGAGTATGTAACACATTACTCGTATGTAAAGAACATTCTACACTCTTATACATATTAACTTTAACTATGACTTATCTCATACTAATCAGTTTACGCAATTATGTTTTAAGACCGATCCAAGAATTTAACGTTTATCTTAAGAAGAGAATTATATATTCGGAGTGGAGAGAGTGTTTTGAAATTCTTGAAATTATTGCTAAGAATGTCAACACACTTTAATTAAAAAAAAAATTACTGTAATTAAAAGGCTGTTTAATTAAGAAAAACAAAAGGCCACTTGCCAAAACGAGACACAGTACAATAGCGAAAACGTCATTTGAGTAAGTACACAGATGTTATAATTACTCGAAAAAGCTTAGTCAAGTGAATAATAACGTACAAAAAATTCCATTAAAGATTATTAAATTTTATTCCGCCTCTAACCCCTTTTATTTCATGAACGAGCAAGTCTATCGGGAGAGTAAAAAACTAACCTAAGCCAGAACAACTTTTCTATCCAGAATACGAAGGAATATAACCTTTAGCACCCGGAGATTCGGTCGTAGATCTTGGCAAAGAAGTTGGTCCGTCTGTTCATACAACAGATGTTACGTCGCTTTATAGAACAGTAGTTGAAGAAGTTGCGCCAAGTTGAGCAGTTGCCGACTGATCGTGAGATGAAATTTTATTTGGTAAACCTTTTTTGAATATTCTGAAAGTTCTTCTACCACTTAGTAGCCGGGGTGTCGACTGATTTGGAGAAGTTCGTAACTTTGATTTATCGATATGTGGAGTCGCGGGACTGAGAGAAATTGTAACGATTTAAGGGACTTAAAGGGGCGATAGGTTCTTAGAATATTTTGAAGATATTACGCGATAGAAGATGACCATAACAAAGTTATTTATTCATTTTTATATGAATTAAGGGCAATCTAATTATGGTCATTGTAGCTATGAATTACTAATATTAATAACGTTTTAAAAGACAATAATAATACAGTAAATTTATTATTTTTCTTGAAATTTGCTTTATTTTTGGCCTTAAAGAACCATATCGCCCATTCGCCCGTCTATTTACAGTACGACAAGTAGTTAGTAAGAGCAAGTTTGCAACTGCTTTAAGAAATTGTGGATGATCAATGCGCGATGGGAATTGGATTAAAGGACTTGATGTTCGCTAGTAAGCTACTACGTCTTGTAAATTTGAAAACTTCTGTAAGAAATAGATACTTATTTAGTATTAAAGTTAAAGTAGTATCTATACTTTTGAGGCAAATTATTATTACAAACCTTTGATCTTGAAACTCTACGGTGCACATGTATTTGGCTCAAGTAGCGATACTTCATCATCAGCTGTCATACTATTATAATAATTATTATATTTTCTATAGTAAATACTGACTTTAAACTTCTTTTATATTAAGAGCTGATGCTTGTTTAGATCATTGTTTTTATTTAATCTATTTATTTGATACTTTCTCCAATACTTAAGTTAATAAATATTTTCATATTTTTCCAAATGTAACGTAAACGTAAAAATCAAACGTAAATACAATAAAGTCAATATTCTACTTATTGAACTGCATGGATAAGTTTGTATAAGACCCTATTGTTAACCATAGACCCAAGAATCTTTTGTAAAAAAAAACAGGTAGTTCTGAGAAGTTTACAAGTATTTCTTAGAACTTTTTTTGTAGGGTATATTCTCCAAATCAATCGCTTTCAAAGCTCGCATACATTTCAAAGGTTTCATTAGGAAACTTATGCAAATCTTTTATTTTTTCAAAAAATTTAGATAGATCATCCGTTTAACATTTGCTACGAAACAGAATTATCATCCTTAGATATTATTACGTCGTTTAACTTCCGACATGTAAATTGAGTTCTGGAATTTCTGTTTTACCCTCACCGTAATCAAACAAGAGCAAGCTACGCACGAAATTTACTTAACTACCAAATATTTGCCCGAAATCACCACGAAACTGCATCCTCGACGCCCTTTGCGTCTCAACAGCTGACTTTTTGTCACCACTACAAAATTCAATGTTATCCGATTATGACCCTTTTTTGTGTGACTCAGAAGGCCCAAGTTCCTTTACATGGGTTTAACAATTAGTCGTAAATTCTACTTCAGGTTTATTTTTTGCTCCTCATGCATGTAGCTTCATCTGTGTGTGTATACCCTTCATTTTTTAGGGTTCCATAAGTAATGGGTTCAACAGTAGTCTTAGGTTATACAAGGCTTGCCGCTCTGTTAGGTCCGAGTTCGTTTGATCGCCGCAAGCACCTCTAAAATCTTATTATTTTATCTATAGTATTATTACCTACTTGTTTTAAGATGAAGAAAAGTAAAGTAAAGTCCACAAAACTAGTATGAGCAGCGTGGTGGAGTATGCTCCAGGCCTTACTGAATGTGGCTACACACCCGTGCCCAGCAGTAGGACATAAAAATGGCTTAAAGGCCTACTGTATAACTAAACCTAAAACTCATTTGGTTTTTTGTTTCCATTAAGTATCTATCGCATAGAAGTAAAAGGCACACATGTCATTTTAATAAAATACAGAATTACTTATTATTATTCTTAACCTACGGAACCATTGCCACGCTCCATCAATTCATGTTCACCATTTTTTATGCCGTCCCCCAAATCCTTCGTAAGGGTCATTTTACAAATAGTAAAATGGATGCACGTAAGCCGAGTTATTGTTTTGATTCTTATATCTCTCATACCTTCGGGCCATCTATCTTCATTCTTTATGGTCGGTGTCCTCTATTCAATTATGATAAGGGTTGGAATTTACGGAATTACGCCTTGTAATAACATTGATTCCATGTTGATAGGAAAGATTTTATTATAATCCTATTATGACTAGTTTTAATTCATTTATCGTGTCGCGATAGTCATTTTCCGAATTGGGCTAGGCTTAACTGGGGTTAGTAGAAGTTTAGATGACATTTCCGCAACGTAAGGCTGTCGGTTGGTCTTGGTAAATTTCCTGTTATCTTACACGGTTCAGCTATCGATCGCTTACTTGGCTCCTGAATCTTGATCAATTCACTTTACTGAGGCTCTGTACCTACGCCTGCACCTGCACCTGCACTGTAGCCTGGAGCATCAGTGTGATACGGTGTGGTTAAGGCCATAATTTTACCCTTATGTCTAAACTCTGCGATTGAAGATGTTTTTGAACTAAATTAAATTCATACTTACAGTTGAACGAGTAAAGTTATTGAGGAAATTTTTAGCTACGAAACACGAATAGAAATAATTTCTTCGAATCCTCAAAGAAATGACTGGAGCAGACATAAGATTACTTTGAAAGACCCTCGTCCTTTCTTTGAAAACTTACATTTGATATTTAGCGACGGAGTAGCGAAGCTTCTTGCTCAAAACTTTTATTTACTTCTACGAACATTTCTTTGAAACATAAATGTGTTGTAAGAAACTTTCTTCGACTCCTTTTGTCTACGATTTTCGTTTGTATTGCTATTGCCTTATGGCTTAAAATGGCCTGGCCAATCACCCAATAGATAACGTACAAAAAATTATCTACCTGTTATGTTCGCGTTTTTTACCTTGTTAGTTGTATAAATGCTATTACTCATTAACACTTGTGAAGAATTATAAAAATATAATGCTTACACGTTTTTTGTTTAAGTTTTAAATGAAATTTAATCTTTTGTTTGTTTCTGATAAACGATTATAGGTATATTTTGATGACCTCTGTGGTTTATTGGTTACCATGCTAGTCCTCCATTCGAAGGGTTCGATTCTCAGTGAGGCAGAAATTTAAATGATGAATTTAGATTTCTGTTCCCGGTCTGGGTGTTTGTGTAGTTGTCTAAAAACCTAGTGTGGGGCTGTCAGTGGAAAGCGTTATTTATTTATTTTATCTATAAAATGGCGAACTTTAGGATAAAAAATTATCCACACTTTTTACAGTTAAAGCTATATCAAATAGCAAAGATACATTCTCATATAGTCAATATTCTGCGTCAATCCCAAATAGGTAACAGTCATAGCTACTGTCATACTTCCAATCAATTACGCTTCACAAATATGTAAGTGATCAATCACCTCACCTATTAGCAGCCAGGAATATGGCTGTCACAGCGTCCGTCACCTAAAGACATCACAATTGTAGAGGTAAATAGAAATTAGTCTCAACAAATCATGGGTCCCTAGTGTGTTATCAAATGGCGTACCTTCTGAATATGGACGATAATTGGGCACATTTTACGTTAAGGTCCATAAATTTAAATCTAAATTATGTGAAAGTCACAGTCAGATAACGGAAAGTCCACGGAACGCACAGACCGATCGGTTGCTATTGTGGTCGATTAGTTATTATTATTTAATTTTGAGTCCCAAAATTAATGTCTCATCAAATTTACCATCGCACCCTCACCAACAAGCAGCATCATATTTTTTTAATAGTTATTTAAAAAAATTAAATAAAACAAGCATGTAATAAAAACTAGTTGTTGACCCGCCGAAATTCATACTGCCACAGAATCAGTAAAATATCCTATTAATGTTATAAGTTAACGCGAAAGTTTGTAAGTATGAATGAATGGATGCTTATTACTCTTTCACGTAAAAACTACTGAATGGATTTTAATGAAACTTTACAATAATATAGCTTATACTTACATCAGAATAACACAATCGCTACAATTTATAAAGATATTGTGTGAATTGCTCGAAATTCTAATCCCGCGCAGACGAAGTCGCGGCCACCAACTAATTGATATAAGTACTACACATTAGACATAATTAACATATTAGACTCAAAAGCGAAGAAATACGAAGGCTATTCGCCTGGTAGATGTTTAGCTTTTAATTTAAAATTTCAAAACTTACCCTTCAGAGAAAGTTCAAAACACTGCCTACTTATAAAGCACGAATTCAAAAACAGAATATAAAAAAAAATAGCGCACAACCGAGCGCGCTCGTACTTCAACTTGAACGCTTATGTTAATGTGTGTGTGCGAGTGTGTGTGTGAGTGCGTGTGTTAGTATGCGTGCGTGTCAGGTAGCATCAGCTGTTGCGCAGGCGCATCCCATCTGATTTCAAGGACGTTCGCGGAGTTTTTTCTACAGATATGCCTTCCTTTGGTAGATTACTTTGAATTCTTGCACGAGTAGAATCATTAGTCGGGGCATTATTTTTTTTCTAGGAATTGCTTGGAACGTGTTGTTTTGAGGCAAAATAAAAATAGAAGGTAATGTTATTAGCCCGATGGCTGCGTGGCTTTGGTACATGGCAAACCATGCTACGTACTATGGTATAAGTATTTTTATGGCTCCGACCAAGTTTATTGACTGTTATCTATTGATAACAGGCGACACAAAGGCAAAAATTTAACGTGCCCTCCGAAGCACGTTTGCGCATGCAATTAACCACTAGCGATCACCCATCCGAGTATTGTGCATCCCATAGATAGACACTTTAAACGTGCGACAGTTCTTAAGTGCTATCTAACCTACTCTTGAGAGAACCAACTTATGATAAGTAGCCACAAGAAGAACAATGTTAGGGGGAAAGAGCTGTAAGTGTAAGAAAGCGTAAATTTGAATTTTAAGTTAAATTTATAACTACAGAAAATTACACGACACCAATGACAACAACTTATTTTGACATTATTGTTCATTGTCAAAACTGCTCTGCTGAAAAATAATTTGTAGAATAAGGCATTTTAGTAATTTAATAAACACTAAAAATTAAATGTAATGGGGTCCATACCTAATTGATTAAAAGGCACAAAACTAGTGACATAATTACTGGCTGCTTCAATATGGAATGTACAATAAATAATTCTATTTGCATATTGTATTCTACCAATAATTCAATTTTAGAATGCTCCCACACACAATACCTCACTCTTCCGCCACACGAACATACCCTCACATCCGTACCAGCTGACTACCCACACACGCGTGTAAATAAATAAACAAGCGGTGTGTTCACACTATAAGCCTGTACTTGTAGGATGTTGACTGTTCCTAACGTAATGAGAGGGTTTCGAAAAAAGTACAAGAGGTACGTACAGTGTGTTACAAACACAATATATTGTTGGACAAGTTACAAAGAAATTTCAATTTTAAAATTGAAATGCTAAAGTGGGTTTCAGATTGGACCGCATCATTGTTTATGTCGTTTTGATATGATGTTGTAATAGGGTGGAGTAAAGGAAACGGCTATAATAGGACCGTGAGTGATTTGTTCACGTTGAAGTGGGACAGAGGATGTTTTATTTTGCGTCGTCAACGCGTTCCTTTTTGAAAAGCTCGACGGGTGGCAAGGTGCGTTCGATTTTAATTGTGACCTGACTCATGTGTGTCGCTCAGTCATTTCGTATGTGTTTTAGTTTTTTAACCGACAAGTATAGAACGGGTAATGTTCTGTCAAGTTTCTTGCCCCCGATGTAATGGGAATATGATGTTCTGGGAAGCAATTGCACTCATATCTCCTGATCTAGGAGTTCCTCAAGGAGTACTATTAGCACCACTTATGCTTATCTTGAGTTATGGCTTATTAATAAGCTTGTAGAACAGGGGTATGTCGACTACTAGGACCTGAACACCTGTATGTTTTTCTAAACTTGGCTATCGCTCAGTTGTGTGGGAAATAGACAGCTAAGTATAGTATCATGAATAGCCGATATGTAATCTACTGATTTATCATTAACCGTCGATGGTATAAATACTATAATGAAAATTACTGGTCAAGACCGTCCCTACAGAGGCCATTAAATTAATGATGTCGCCATAGCAATACGGTCAACTATATAGCTGAAACTTTTTTTCAGTTTTTATTTATCGTTTATGAATGGCAAACGAACATGTAGACTGAATGATGATAAGTAGTCATTGCAACCTATGGACATCAACGGCCAACCTCAAATAGGAGAAAAGTCATATCTGAGATCATACGTGGAGGCGATGCTACTCACGAGGACTAAGGGTGTCGACTCAAATATAGTGTCCGACAGCAACTCTCCTTTTTTTACAATATAACAAAATAATAGTATAGTAAGACAATGTGAAGCGCGCATAGCCATGCTGGCAGTGTGAATTGCAAGCGATCACATTGTTAAGCAACGTCGGGCGCGGCC
>DWQK01000698.1:0-19047 GCA_018231225.1 Noctuana stator
CTATTGAACACTTACTAAATAATCGTGGCTATCGGATATGATTTGCAATAAAATAATATTGCGACTATAAATTGAGACGTAAGCTATCCTATCTTTCAAGTTGGATCAACCTGCACACGGTGTGCAAAATTTGGTTAAATCAGTAAGTAGTTTAGGAGTCCATCGCGGACAAACACTGTGACACGTAATTTATATATATTGAGATTTAATTGTCTAATCAGTATTTCAATTACTTATAAAAAAACTAAAATTATTTTAAAGATATTCTTTTGTCAAATTGCTGATCAGTTACATAATATGTTACTGATGATGTGGTAACTGACTGGGAAGAGGGAGCGGGGTGGGGGGGGAGGTTACTATGAAGTTATTGCCCCGATTTGAATCCTTGAATCTATCTCAGTATATAATCTTGCTAGCCTACTTGGTCCCTTGCTTGCTATCGCAGAAAGAGCCAATAATTTAAACGTCATCCCGTTCTCGCCTCGGCTTATGGTCTGCATTAAACGGTTTTTATCATCCGCTTTTTACTTACAATCAATTTGACATTCAATTAAGGACGCCTTTATTTATTAAATCTTTAAAAGAAGCAAGCGATTTATTGTCGCTTTTTTAGATTGAACGCAATTACTTTAAAATTCATATTTTGTTTATTGGGAAATGTTTCTCAGAAAGACATTGCCTATTTTAAGATGTCAGGGATTGATTATTACATATTATTTTTATTCTACTCAACAAATAAAGTACCATTAAAACTATTCGTTATTATTATGATCCGTATTACACCATATACAATAATATAAATGCTACGAACACGAGTCTACATACTGAAACAATGTTAATTCCTGTTAACTCTACGAACACTATTTACCTATAGGTGGGTTTTAGCCTGTAAGACGATTTAAACCGAGCTTTGTCTCCATGGTTAGTAAGATACATGTACTCGTAGCTGTAACTCACTAACATACTCCACATCCACAGCAAACAGTATTGTGCCATTATTATGTAGCACGGCCTGATTCAGAGTCCTACTGTGAATCTGAGATAGACAATGGTGACCTGACGCCGTAACTGCCTTCGTACGTAATGTCCAAAATCTAAGGCAGCATGCATAGCCCGCACCTACATACATATAATATGGATAGTCTTTTATGTTTAGACTTTATTTGCCTCAAATTTAGTACAATAAGTCTTAATACTATTTTTTAAGTTCACTAGCTGACTTAGCAAATGTTGGTCTGCCAAATAAAAATATGAGGGTTGGTGGTAGGAATTAGGAAAGTGAAAATTTAAGGTTATGAGTATTTTTACATGTGAAATCTTAAAAGTTTAAAAAAAATCTAAAAATTAAAATTAAAACCACCCGTATCATTTAATCCTCACTACAAAGGCAGATATTATTTTGAATTTTTTTGTTAAATTTTGAGTAACGGCAACACTATCTCAACGGCAATACAAAAAAGCAGCTTCCATCATGGTGAAATGTGAGGCCCGCGGTACCTTTCTTCAATTTTTTTTAAGTAAAATGATTAACAAGAATTGTCCTTATGTATAAGCCTTTATAATCATACGCCCGCTTAAATTATACGACATTGACTTCCACATAAGCTATCAGGTTAGTCCATTTCAGTAAATCGTAATAAGTCAAATCATAGAGCGTTTGAATTTATGAGGCGATTATATTTCAAGTGTTGAAATATAATCGCGGTTAATTATATTTAATTCGAAATACGTCTAAAAAAGGAAGGTTTTACATCGGAATATGATGCGAAATAATATGAATCTGTTTTTTATTTATTTTAGTTTTTCTTCTTGTTATATTATTTTTCTTGTCCTTTTTATAGTGTTTTAGCCGTTGAGCTCAAGGCAAATAAGGAAAGTATTTTTGGCAATTTGTAAAGCTGCAATAACATTAAGTATAATGCGCACGATACGACTTAAGTACGTTAGATTTAATATTTTATTCATACTACATAATTAAAGCTTTAACAATATTAGCATACATATTTTTGCTTTCGAAATTGGGTCACCGGAATCGCAGCAACGAAACGGACCACAATTAACGAATCACCAATTAATAAAATCATTACGCAAGAATGCACATGTTAAAAACATCAGACGAATTAAATTTTCATTTTAAGATTTTATAAAATTTTCATAGGTAATACATTTATTTCAACATAAACATATAATAATATAAAACATGTATTGCATAACATGTTATTGCATTGTATAAAGGAGTAAAATTATATAATAGATAACATTACTAAAATCTACTTAGTAAAAATTGCATCAAAAAAGGTGTGTTAAATAGAAAGCAACACAGCAAGTTAAAATTCCAATATCAACCGTATTAGTGGTGTATAGTATAAGCCATAACAATCTTTTACAGCGCAGTACTAAAGAAAGTTTATATAGCCGAACTCTTGCAGAGTGGAAAGTTACATTAAATCAGTTACAAAGAAACGATGTATTCGAATGTGCGCAGTGAGTACCCACGATTCCTCCCCGTCCCGGCACATCAACTCGCATTGTTTAACTTTCCATCTCCGCGCACATAAACTCGTCGCAAATCCTACGGAGGGCTTGAGAGCCTCGTCTCCGAAACGCTCCAGTCGGCGATAGCAAGAAGCGACAATCTCCCGACCTCCGTCTTATTTTCAGAAGAGCCGACCCGTTACAACGACACAGATTTACATTTGAAATAGGCTCAGACACTCTTTTATTTCGCTCAGTTTTATTTTTTCATTTTGTCCGGATTCAAACTGATTCTTTTCTAGACCATTTCTTTCAGATCCGATTAAATGGTTTTTTTTTTAAATAAAGTTAAACATATTCGAAATTTAGTTGTGCGAACAGGGTACGTCGCCGTGTACTTAAAATTTTTTTCTTCCCTTGGAGTAGGTAGGTACCCTTTTTCATAAAGTGGTACATTTAACTGAAATACAAATCAAAATAATAAAAAATTAACATTAAAAGGTTTTATTTGATACCTACCTACTGTATTTTATATAATTTTATTGACAAAATTGTAATGTTCAAATTTTGCTCAATTTAGTTACTCGACATTACTTTAGTTATTTTTTTTTTACTCAATTTAGTTATGTGTTTAGCTATGTTTATTACTACTGTCAAAATTAAATCTAAGATTGATTTTAAACATATAACAGTAATAATTTAATATACCTATATCAAAACTGGCTTGAAAATATTTATATTTATTTGTATTTGCAACAAAATCTCTTTTCCCCTTTAAAATCAACGTAATCAAACAGCCCACAGCATACGCGTAGGAAACACCTAGAAACATGTAACTATTGTGGAATAAAGATTGCCCTCAACGTTGCGGGGGTAGAACATTATTATGACGGAACATGGTAGGCTATATTCTACCTACCATTGGTAGGTCGCCCTACCTACAGAATGCCAATTAGTGAGTAGGTACTACCCCGTCCGTGGTCCAATAACTGCTCATTGAAACTGGTGATTCGATGAACTGAATATTATGGCGTAATGAACACAAATCGAATTTTTAGAATCACGTAACATTGTAAAGATGTTTAATTTAATATTTTAACTGTATAGATGTATTTTTTCCACCAATAAAGCTTTGAAAGTTCACTGGAAGTCTTCAGCCTTTCTTTGAAACCTAAGCAGGGTACTTTTACCTACTTACTTTTCTGGTTACCTACTACTTACTCGTACCTATGTGGTAAATCTGATTCTGGAGATTTGCTCATGAAGACATGAGGTACCTACCAATTACTTTACTCAAAGATTTTATAAGAAATATCTTATAAAATCTTTGATATATTAATATACCAATAAACAATAATTTGTACGTAACTTAATAAAACTAATTTAAAATTATTCTTTTTTAAACAGTTATGCACAAATGTCGTCCGTGAAAGAAAAACAAGATAAGAAAATACATTACATAAAATGTTTCTCTCTCAACAAGGTAAGCGCCTAAATGAGCAAATTCAAATATTGAAAACGCTTCGCAGTCAATGAGCCCATTATCATCGAGTCTCCGGAAATTGAAAAAATAAGAAATATTAACCATGATGTTTTTATAGGACTTTTTTAAAATAATTTTAGAAAAAAATACAAATTTAAGAAGTTTAATGACAGTCAAAATGACAATGAATTTGGATTTTTATGCCATTTTAAGTCACTTCTTAGTTATGTTTTATGGCCCTTCTTCATAATAAATGGTCAATAAATGATACTACGATATGACTCGTATTATGTATAAAAACGCAAACTCTTAACTTATAACCGTAATTTCAAGTGGTCACTATACCCCTGGATATCCACGTCTCTTTATTTCATGCTACTCACGATGACTAAGATGATCTCAAAAAAAATATTTTTAGTCCAAAAAACTTCCTCCCCAACTGAACCATAAGAACTCTTTTGTGAATTCTTGCTTAGCAGCGGGTCATGCGCGCGGCGCGGATGGTACCTCGCTGGATGAAGTTCAAGTTCTACTTCCTACAAATGGTTCTTTAAAACGATGTTCATAACATTCTACATAAGACTGTCGTCACTTCAGCAAATATAAAAATGTTCATCCACTAATACTGAATCTAAAACAAAATTATTAAAAATACACGCCAAGTAGAAACTTATAACGAACACAGGATAAATGTAACTCAAATTCATTGTTTACTCAACGGGCCAATTAATTACCCTTCAGATATTCCACGTTGAAAATCTGCTACTAAAATATTGATTACGCCATTACCTGTCCGTTAGATGCATAATGAGCGATAAGATTAATTGATTCCGTAACTCACACCCAACCATCTTGAATGAATTATCTCAATACTAAGGATTTAGAATAAACGCCATTCGAAATTAGGTAAATAATAAAAAAAAATATCATTCACATGCACAATGGTTCTAAATAATGTCTTGAAATATAATTTGTTTTGAATTTTGAATCAATACAAAAAAAAATTCAAATTTAATTTAGTAATAAACCACTCGCGCATGTATCGCTCATATCAGCACTTTGGTAAAGCATTCGGAATGATATCACTTATCTATTAAATATGATGGGTAAAACAAACTCAGACATCAGACATGAACTTTTTGTATCGTCACTAAACTTGTCCTGTATAATCCCGCTCAGAAACATGGAACACGCATATAGGTATACGATTTGTATAACACTCTAGGTTATGCGTGCTGCGTATGTAACTATATTATTTTATTGCACCAGATTCCGAACGATGCGGTATGTTTCAATAAAATATTTGAACTGGCTTACTGGGAAATGTAGTATTTTATTACATTCTCACCCGCATTCATCTGCGGCGGCGATGAAATAAAATTATTTACTGTGGAAAATTCTTCAGTAATAAAGTAAAGACCAAATTCGCAAGCAAAGGAAATTATAAATTAACGTGACTACTTTTTTTTTCTTTATAGGAATTTATAGTTATAAACATTCTTCGTTAACTTGTTGTCAACAAAAGTGTACAAATTAAATTACTGAGAAATATCAAAAGCTAAAAGAATCCCAGCGGTGTTTACTGTTTTCCGGTACATAACGCTCGGTCCGATAGATAAGTCTCTTGGGCAGTTGTCGGCCCACAAGGGCGGGCAGCTAATTGGACGACGGTTGTTACAAGGTAGCGTTAAGGATACCAAAATTGTGGACTATGATTAGTTTGTAATTTGTGCTGGCGAGGCTTAATTTTGTTCGGTTTTCGACGCAATTTAATAGGTAATTGCTCAACGTTTTCGAAATTAAAATGAATATCTTCCAGTTTTTTCACTTTGTTTTTCAACTTTCTTCCTTTACCTACTTCTTGGCTTGTTAAATTTATTATTTACAATCCATATTACTACGTGTCAAATCATAGAAATTTTTAATAAATCAAACCTAGCAGGTCAACAAACCACCATTACATTTAATAAAATTAAATAGATAATTTGCGTGATGTTTCCATTTATATTTTAAATATACTAGAATCTAGTATGTGCACCTATCAGAATCTCTATTAGTAAATCCTAAATACACACCGATATCGCTAAATAACTACGTACGACGCAGGCAGAGCAGAGAAAATACAACTGCAAACCGGCCTTAATGCTCCTTTTATATTTTTTTAACAAAACGAAGAAAAACAAATTTAACAGTAAGAATGCACATCTTAGCGGAGGACGCTTAAGATATCTCCAGTTAAACATTGAACCGTTTAGCTATATCTGTGTCGTTTATGATATAGCTCTGGTGCCATTGTGTACAATATCTTGAAGCCCTCCATGGCGGGCGATGCGACGTAGTTATTGTCGTTGTGAGATTGGACAGAGATACCCTTTTGTAATATCCTAACGATTGTCTGGCGCAGCGAATGATTCTGTAAAATATCAGATGGCGACTGTTTCTTTGTAGACGAATACCTACATATAGTTAACTTAATAAGACGTTGTTAATTTATTAACACGGTTAAATGTACAGGTAATACTCAAGCGCGTTTACAGGTTTTGTTGTCGACGATATTATGTGTCTTACAATCCGCATTGGAGTAGCGTGGTGGAGTATGCTCTAAGCCTTTTTTCGGTTGTGGAGAGAGACCCAGATATAATAACTACCTAACATATGTATTAGTAATATAAAACTAAAAGAAGTACGAAGTAAGAAACGATTTAAAATGATTAAATCAGCAACGAAAAGAAATTACCTCAAAGTAATGGTAAATTGATTCTATACATAAGATCTGATATCGACCTTAAAAGAAATTGGAGCTCCTGATTTGTTAAATATTATTTTGTTATTTTGAACTAATTTCTTTCTGAATGTGATTAAATTATCTTATACTACTTTAAAAAGAATAAAATTTAAGCACTTGCGTTAATATTACTTTTATATCTGCAAATTGCAGTTAGGTTCGCTTTATATGACATTGAGTAAACTGCACTTTATTTGCGGCGGTTCCGGTAGTTGCTAACTAAAAATAATAAACCTTTTCAACTTAATGTTACGAACTTCTACACTGCTGCGGCTAGTTTGCGGTGTTAGCGCATAACTACGGAGATAGCAGCTAGATGTATAGTTTTAATAATAAACTTTAGTACCTATGTAACGTTAACGTTATGAAGTAGGAAGAAATATATTAATATAAGCTATCTTAAACCTACCTATCCCTTCCATCTACTAAATATAATCAACATTTCTATCTAAAGTTATCTGGCAGAGATTGCTACTTAAGCTGTAAGAGCGCCGGCTGAACTGTAAATATTTATGTTGTTGTGTATGATGTATTTTGGTGCACAATAAGATATTTAGGTTGGGTTTCATCCATTTTTCTTTGTTATTTGATTTCTAATTTCTCAAAGGCTGTCTAGAAGATATTGCTATTTAAGCAATATTTTTTTATAATACTTGACTGTTTACTAAACTATATTTATTAGTTTGCAATAGAAAGTTATGTATCTACGTATCTAAAGAATAACTTTATTGTAAGATATAAGGTAAAATAAAATTTGTTCAATATTAAATTCAGTTTTTATTAGAAAATATATTTTTACTCTAAACGTAAATAAATAAATCGTTTCAGTATTACGTGGAAATACCTAATCTTATGATTAGAGTTTGTGGCAACAAACAAATTACCCTGATGGTGCCTCGACTCAAATAAGCAGATTGGAAAAGTTGTAAGCGATACCCTGATAGCTACAAAAATAAAATGGTAGGTACGTCAATAAGCATTTTTTTAAATAATTACTCTTACTCTTACATAACTTACGTACTTACTTTTACTTGTACGAGTAGTAAGTTAAGAATTATCTTGAATTATTTTGATTAGATACTTTTAAAGTTTTACTATAAAAATATTTCTACACTGTATTACATATTAGACATTACTACATGTTCTTGGTAAAGTTATCCTTTATGGAAATGTAGTGAAATAAACCTCGAAACGGATGTGCTTTTCAAACTATGAGTACTTGACTTCATCAAACTTTAGCGACGCCTTCCTTCACGTTCGTCATGTAAGTCTTTCCAAGGAAAAAAACTTTAAACAAGTTTTCAATTTTTCATTTTTCTCCTAAAATTATTCTATTTAATGGAAGAAAATAATAAACTATTTCGTTTTTTGTGTTATAAATCTATCAGATCCTGAAAACTGAAACTAATTAATGCCAAAGTTAATTAGGTTTCAATGACACGGACATCGAGAACAATTTATGCACTCGTTCCCAAATTAAATTATATTAGGACAGAGTTTCCCGAAGGATCTTTTAACGTTCCACTCATAAGATCGGGGCATGAATTAACATAGCTATTTGTTATGCCGGGACACGCGCGTTTAATTATTGCGGCACCGTCAGTCTGCCAGCCGTGTAATTCTAAAACACAAATAAAGATGTCAAGTATTCACTTGACTTTCATACATTTCAAATTTCTTAGGGTGCAGTTGAACAGGCTTTCATGCCTTGAAGAAAATCACGACCATCCCAACTTGTGCTTAAACTCAGCTTTTAATTAAAGTTAGCTACAGAAATTAAGATAAATTATTTATTGGTTTTACTGTCAGTTTAATATTGACAGCAGCCATATGGCTAGAATTATCCTCTACCTCATTACAGAATCTACAAGTTGGATCAGAAGATAAACCTATCCTGGGTAAGCGTTTATTTAACTTGCATCGTGGTCCGCACTGGCTGCTCATTTAAAAATGATTTGAATAAAAATGGACTGATATAAATATTACCGTTAGAAACAACCTGAGTTTAATGTTTAACGAGGTTTTAAGTATTATTCAAGTAAAATAAATAAATAGACTTAACAAAATACTTAAATAATAAATTTTTATTGCGCAATAACCATATGAAACTTTGTACGATAATAATTATGTAGTTGTCCTTCTATTCTATATCTAATAAATTTTCATCAAACTAATCCAGTAGATATTAATACCTATCCACTTTGTGTCGTACTTGATTTCGATAATAACTCATATTATTACTTCGGTACCTATAATGTACCTTTAATATAATTATAAGGATACAGCCAGCAATATTTATTGGCAATAAATTTACAATTAATGGGCTTTCAACATCGGGACGTTAATACGATACACAACGTATAAAAACCATTATTCCATTAGTATTCTATAAATCTTCTCGTTTTTACGTAATATAATAGTCACTTAAGACAGTAGAGTAGACATAATTTGATCGGAAATATGATTTTATGGTTAACAAACGTAGTAGTACGGAGCGTACCAGTTTCACCACCTTAACTACAGGCAGTATAGGAACATGGTAACTTATTATAGTTTGCCTTGAAATTTAAGCCAAAAAACATATTTTAATACTTTGACAAAAATAATTTTGATTTAATACTAGTATTACTTATTTATTATTTTCTACTCAATTTATATTAACGATTTATGTGTAAATATATTGTTTAATAGAAAAACATAATTTTTTAATATAAAAAAGTGTATCTTACTACAACTCGAGTAGTCATTGCAAAAAAGTTTTAAATTACATAATCTCGGCCAAGAAAAATTGCTTAAAAATGCAATATCGCTCTAAATAGCTCCTTGCTTGGGGCGGTCCCATGAAAGCAGTACGCTTTTATCCGCCTAAAAGTGCTCCAAGTTTTGGAACTATGTTTTTATAGAAGATAAGTACGCTATCATCGTAATATCGTTCAGTTTGTGTATAAAAGGTCCGTAATATAACTATCAATGGCTTATATTGTCTGTAAAAATAGACTACAATTAGTAAAAGCCAATACAATATTTTCATTCACATACCTATTCACTGTCATCATCTAATACTAACATTTAAATAAAGCTTTTTAAGAACGATAAGGACGTTCAACTGTCTATAAATTACGCGTTGTTCATTATTTATGCATCCATAAGTTAATATGAATTAATTAATTAATTAATTTGATATTTTTAAAAACTTTCTAATCTCGTGTGACGTGCACCTTTGTGCCCAAAAGTTAGACAAATTTAAAATCAATTAGGTACTAATAAGCTTAGACAAGACCCTAAAAAAGCTTTTGAGGCATACCTTGACAGGGTATTTGTACTTAATGAAAATACTTGATAGAATTGTTACAGAATTGATGCGGTGACAAAATACAAGTTTAAAGCGAAGGATAGACGCTCAGTAAATATTGTTTTTTGTCAATATTTCCCAATTATACTTATATATTTATAATCCAGCCTAAAAGTCAGGGCGAGGTCAAATCGGGACATTAAATGAATAAAGTTAAAAAAGGAATAAAAAAGTATTAATGGTTGTCTTGTCCTCATTTGACGTTTAAGAATAAAAAAGTATTTTATTTCTTGCAAATTAAATTACAAATTACATTATATTAACTATAGTTTCATTACAATACTGACATGATAAATAAAATAACGAACGTCTGAACGTCTAAACACTGCCTATCTATTAAATTCCGTCACCGGAATGTGAATCATCAGTTTATCATACTGATAGACCACAGTTTTTATTGAACGTCTACGCTTCGCTTTAGTTTTAAAATAGTTTATAATACTTTACTTTGTAACTCTCTTAGGTCTCTTATTAGTATTTACATGGAATTCGCAACTTGTTTATACGTTACGCTGAATTGTGATATTCAAGATTACAAACATTTTCACAAACTAACCTTTTTAAAGTACCTACTAGTCTAGATGCATTTGTTCACGTGCATTTTAAGAACCAACGTATATCTGGTACCTAGAGAATATTCCAGTTTCGAGGCAGTCTTTTAAAAAAGAAAAGTTTCGCATGCAAGTCGTAGGTTACAATGAAGGAGTACTTCCTTATTTTTAGTGGCGTTTGTTTCGTGTGCGATGTTACAAGCAACCTAGCTACGTGTAACTTTTAGCTACACAAAATGATGCAATGTATTATGGTTTAGAATACTTCTTATGAAACAAGCCTTCATCTATTATCTTTTTCAATTCTAAGTAACCTACATAAATATTTTAACATAACATTTTACCGAGTGTCGTACCTATTATGTTCCGCACAATAAATAACTTCTTAATTACGAGAAGGTACCTATATAAAGCGCTTACAATACGTTTACTTTGCGCTTTAAAGGCAAATAGTCATTTTAATTATAAAATATAGTAGTGACATTGCGATAGTGTTGGTTACGGTTACCGAACATTTTAACATCTCTGCTTCTCACCTCTGAAAGTGAGTAGGCGTGGCGGTTACCAGTAATTACTTGATGGCGATTATTGTATATGTTCCCTGAGAAGAATGCAGCAACGAACCCAGAACTCATCATCCTTAGCAAGTAGGTACTTGAAGTATAGTTAACTGAACTTGTGAAGGGATGCCAGAAACTCATTTGGAATTTGGCACAATAACAATTCATCCTACCTTCCTATTAGAAAAATAAAAACATATGTATGCACATATGTTTAACAAAAAAAACCTCATTTCAAAAGTAAATATCAAACAAGATAAGTTATTAATAACATAAGTTATCAGAATATGCTTACGATGCCAAATCTTCATGTGAATAATAATTCATAATTGGGAAAATTTACCTCCGTTTTCCTCCTAAATTACAACGAAATTAATTAAGAACCAAAACAATAGGCGCCTTTCATTTAGGACTGGAGAAACATAATATATGTATTTAGTTGCCGCTGTGTATCTCTGTTATTGTCAACGAGTGTACGGTTTATACTTACGTTTATACTTTATTGTTACGATATTGTTACGCAAGGATGCCACCACAATTACCTCGTGTAGGACAGTCCTGCGTAGCTTATTTAATTCCGAAATGAATAGACATATTAGAACATAGTAATAGAACATTTTATCTTATTATATTTTTACACACTGAATGTTTCATCAAAATATTACTCAGTTAGAAATAAAATTTAAGAGTAATTTAAAAAAAATTATTTGACATAATTGATCGAACAAGGGACTAATTTAATTATAACATTGTTCTAACATGTTAATGTCTACAAATTTGCAAATATTCACTTTTCATTTAAATCTGTTAATTTGCAAAATGATTCATTTAAAATTTTGTGAGTAACTATTTACGTGAAAGTAGCAGACCGGATTAATTTAACGAAATATGTAGCATGAAAAATATGTTCTGGGATTTTGATAACTACCATAGCGTCCAGTGAACTAGACCAAATTCGCCAATCAACATTCATAGAGTTTGCCCGAAAAGTAGCAAATAACAGCGCTTGATTCTAGTTGACTTCCACGTCCTCAATTTTTGAAGTCATCAATTTTGATTTTAGCAATAGGTTCATCGTTTATAAGTACTATATTTTTATTTGGGTTATTAAAGAATAAACAGATTTATTTATAAAACATATCCCCAAATAAATAGTATTGTTCTTGCAATTTTTAGCAACGTATAGGTAATGACACATTACGTAAATATATTCTCAACCTAAAAGTTTAATCTCTATACATAATATCTATATATTTAATTAAAATGTATTGGCACAGTGGTCGTCGTCAAGAGTGTATTGACGAACGGATCTGAACTAAACACAGCTTATAATACCGTGCTGTGCCATTATTATGTCTATAAACAGCAAATATCGATCGAGGAATGGTATATTAATTATCACTGTTGACTCGCAAAAATATGCAATTACTACAAATGGTTTTGTGATTTGTTTATATGTGTTAGTATTAAATTAAGTAAATGGCGGGACTCAAATGGCAACACGGCTATGAATAATTCTGATAAAAAATTTAATTTATGCCCACTCCGTTAATACCTACTCCGTGATTTTTAACGATTCAGTAATTCACAACCACATAGGTATACCACTGTTTATGGAAAACCGGGCAGACGCTGCCTATTAAATACAATATGTATAAACACAGGAACAACACATTCCGGTACCTTCCACGATCATCATGGGATAGTTAAAATTAATTGCTAATGAATAATTTAGTCCGCCCTACTGTACGTACAGTACCATATTTTAGTTCCAGGCATTCCATTATACTGGTAGGGAGTATACATGTTAAATCGGTCTGGTTATTTGCGCCGGCTTCGGAGCGGGAGTCGTTCAACAAAATGACGGCCCTTTTTATCTTAGTCGGGCTGCCATTTGTTGCTCGCTCTATTTTCCCCAAGCCACAAACCGCTCTACTATTTTGAATATCCTTTCCTCCGAAATTAAATATACGTCCAATTTCTTCACCGAACACAAGCTCGTTGCGTTTTATTTGTTTCGTACTTTTAAGAATACTTATCTCTAATAAGATACTATTTTTGATTATTTTTTAACATAGTTTATAGGTTAACCCAGAGGCAGATAAAAGGCTGAGTTCATATAGTATTTTGCTTACGAAGTGTGATGTATTGACAGGATATGTAAGTATCTATTGTCAATAATTACTTTAATTTAACTAGACTAGACAACAGAAACACTCATACCTACTCGTACCTAACACATTTTAACTATTTAGGTACATCTTTATAATTATCTCGCTTGTACAGCAATAAAACTTTTTATATAAACTGTCTAAAAACAAACATTGCACAAACACAAACACAGTTCTGTACCTACGTGTTATGTTAAATTTACTTACGCAAAACTATTTTGTTTTTCAGTTATGATAAAAAAAGTTAACAGTAATTACATTATCTTAACATATTAAAAAATAACGAGAAATCATAATAAGTACTTAAATTGTACGTATCTACCTTCATAGCGTATTAAAAAAGAAATATAATTATATATATTATGTATATAGCACACTATTAACTGTTTAACATGAAATAAATACCGTACCTACCCTAAACTTTCGAGTACGTGGTTCTCAAAAAGATTTTGCGAGACTGCAGAAACTCACTTCAATCACGGCGAGAAGACAGGGGAGAGAGGGACACTTCGTTTGTCGCGATATCGCTCATAAGCGCGCGCTATCTCGCCCGCACCGCCTCCCTATTCACCCGAAATAGTACCTCAAGGAGTTCGGTAATGAGTTGGCTTGTAGGCCCCAGTTACTAGCTACTACAAGCTGTTTTTAACGACGCCATTTTTAAAGCACGCTTGTATACAGCGAGCTTAGCATAACCTTTATGCACACGTGCGGCCTTTAAATATTTCAAAAGTAAAAACGAAAGACTCGAGCGCTTGAATTTAACGAATTTTTGAGAGCACGTCTTTAAAGCATAAGAAGAATTACACGCATTGGAGCAGCGTGGTTGACTATGTTCCTAACCTTCCCTACCTGTTCAGGGGAGAAATCAATGTCCAGCATAGGACGTAAAAAGTATTGCTTGTAAGTTTTAACGACCTTTTTAAATAGAATTGGACATGTCAAGATTCGACTAATGCTAAATTTGTTGCAATTCATTAGAATGTTCTCCATAGTTTATGGTCAGATCGTTGTTATGTTTGGGATCAACTTGGGACTATACTCTTTCATATAAAAAGGAATTAGTAAAATCGGTCCACAAACGACGCAGATACTAAATGTAGAATTTAAAACCTTTTTTTTTCGAAATAGGTTAAATAACATTTTTTATTTGAAAAATACTTTAAAAATGTATAAACTCTATCAATATGCTGCAACTTCCTGTTATTATTATTTCAGGTAGTAAAATGTTCGTCGTATATTTGAAATATCAGTACATATTTCTTCGTACACAATATTCGAATTTCGAGTAGTGTTTAAAATCCATTGCAGTGAATAATCAACGCTTTTGACCGTTCTAAATCGGATGTCGGGATTGGAGCGAAAAGTACGAAACTAAGCATCAAAAGTGCATAGCTTTATCGGAAACTTTAAGAGGAAACACGTTTTTACCTTGTTACGGCTGTTGCGCCTTTGTTCACGATTTTCTCGCTTATATTTTGGGATTTCGAATAATTTTAGACTATGTAAGCAGGTATACTTATCATTTTTAAGCCAGTTCTAAGAATGGGTACTACCACTGGGGTAGATATTGCTTGGTAGTGACATTATATGCCTACTAATAAAATTATTTAGACTTGAGGCGTTTCTATACAGGACACTGCAATAAAATTGTATTTGAACGACTAAGAAATTCTCGGAAACCGCAGCGTTCTAAAGTAAAGTAAATTTACATTGCAAACGATTCGAACGCTAGGAAAAAGAAAAGTATTTGATATTAATTTGCCTAGTTTCCTCTCCACATGACTTCGCCCTTTTTTTGGTGCACGATATGGTCTTTAATAATTTAATTTTCTGTTGAATAGATTTTGTTGAATCAAAGCTAAGAATACTCTCAACGGCCATCTTTTAAACAAAAAAGATGAAATCAAAATCGATTTATTTGTTTAGGAGATACGATGCCACAGATATACCAACTACGAACCAATTTTGAGACATTTTTATAACTATAAGGCACTTAATGTACCATTTTAAAGTTGCTATTTTAAAAAAATGTTATTTTAAAAATTACATGAACCAGATCCCTTTAAAAATTAAATTGTTAAACCGAGTGGACATGTTGATGGTTAAAGTTAATATATTTTTTATTTAAAGTGCAGTTTTTCAGAATAATCCTTGTGAAAAAGCCTGGAGCAGCCGAACAAAAAATAAATGAAAGAAAGGCATATTTTCCGGTACATCGTGTTCTCGTGTACGAACAGTACAGGTACACTGCGGCGCGGCGGCATGACAAAAAACGGCGGGAATTCTTCATCTGGCAGTGACACCACGCGGTAGCTAATTAGTCAAGTCTGCTTTATTTTGTAGCATGTGCAAAACATGCAAACCTATATCCAGAAATGTTTTTGTCGCTTACGTTACTGACTTTTTCTTTTTTTCTGTTACTTTCAGCCTAAACAACCTAACGGTGATAAAATAATTAATTACACGACTTTTTAAAAACAATTTTAATCGTATATTTTATTAATATTACTGATGTATTAACCTACTTTAATGTAAAATATAAATTACCGAGAGAGCACCTCAAAATAGTTTGATGGTTTTTCTCAATGATACTATAATCAGAAATGAACCAAATTAAAATCCATAGTCTACGTTACTGTTACTTCGTTAAAAATTAGTAACAAGGCAATTATATCAAGTTAGATTTATATTTCTAAGAAGAAAATAAATCTGTTAGAAAAAAGGAAACAAATGTAGCGATGCTAAAGTTAGTTGTACATCTTAAAATTATAAAGTAGGTCTCGGCTTCAAAAAACCAAGGCGTCGCCAAACTTTTATTTTATCGTGGCATTACTTCAAGTACGCTATCATGACGGCTAAGTTTGGGAAAGGCGTTCAACAATTTCTTTCCTTACTCCAAAGGTCGGCTTCCTTTTGTAGGAAATAATATGAAACATGACGTGAATTGAAAAAGTTCACGTCAAACAATCTCGGAGACAAAGCTAACAAATCTTATTATTGTAAGCACTTACTTTTCAAAGGGTTGTTATTAAAGTTAAGTATCATGATGTAGAAGACTCACTAAAACCATTCTTGCATGTCTTACAATTATTGACAAATCGCTTTACATAACTTGCTTAGTTTAAGCTGGTTTACTACGGGCTGGCGTTTCGCCAGTGTTTTATTTTCGGAATAGTCACTACTATCTTTTACTACGTAAGAAACAGTAATACTCTATCTCACGTAGTAAAACAATTTACGTAGACTAAGTGAGAGAGCAAATCATTACTTTCGTTTTTCAGACCGTTTGAAATAGATATATATATATATATACCTAGTATTTGAGTAATTAAATAGACTTCATGATAACGGCCAATAAATAATAAAAGATCAAACTGCTTTTACGTCGAAATTGAAGAAAATATTTATAGGGTAGGAATTCCAAATGTATTCGAGTGGGTACGTAAGCGTGTATCGCTGGGCGAGATCGCCGGCAACAAATTGCGGTTGGGCAAGATAAAAAAAGGTCGGTCCGTCATTTTGCTAAACGAGTAGCAGAAGCGGCGGCCGGGTTGCGGGCGAAAAACGACGAGCACGCAGCGCCGGCTCACTTCGAAGATGTCTTGGAAAACTGATACTGCTGTCAATTTTATTCAGGGTGATTTTAATTTATTGCTCCGTCGTCATCGTCCACAAAAAAGATACTTACTGCGGACGGAAAATTCGATTCACTCGCCAGATGGAAGCCGAGAAAGATAAAGCTTGACTATCGACATTTATTTCTACGAATTCACTGAACGAAATGATACTGTATGAAAATTGTCACAGCATTCCGTTTTACGACAATTTAACATAAGGTAGTTGGCATACTTGATTAATATTCAAAATATGAAAATACCTAAGCTGCTACATTTTCTTTAGCTACACAATCATAAAATCTTTCTTATACATGTACTCGATCATAATCCTATTTACGCCCACACATCAACTATTTACAAAATTTCAGAAAATGCAGAGGCTAAAGAGGAACGAAGTACCGTAAAACACCAATTTCGTTTATTGAGATTATAATTTAGTTAAAAGTTCAAGTCATGCGATATCAGACATCAGAGGGTAAAAAAATATAAAATGAAATAGCGTTCATGTCGCGACGGAAAATTACACTTCAATCAAGGTTTTCTGCAGACTATATAACGTTATAACACCGCAAGTAATTTCACTACGATATTCAACTCACAGTGCCATCATCATCACCTACTCATCACAGTCCCACTGCTGGACATGGATCAACTTTCAAATATGAGAAGGGTTTAAGGCATAGTCAAACAAAAACTCAACTCGTAAATCGGCTACCAATAGTCATACAACAGTACGCAGTGTCAATGATGTAGTAAGTATAACATAACCATAATTATAGATAAATGATGGCAGTGACATCTAGGTACTTGTATTTACACTTTTACTAAATTCAAAAGAAAATACAACTATATTTGTCGTGTTTCCATGAATAAATATAAAAACGCGACAAACAACGATAGACAAACGTAACTACATACACACATATATGTTACACCGATATGAGATTAATGTGCAGCGAGCGTGAAAATGATTATTTCCCTCCCAATCACTGTGATGATTTCGGATATATTCGGACAAACAAAGCTTTTCCGAATAATTATATCAGAACAATTCTATTTGCCCGAACAATTAGGTACGAACAATATTGCTGGTCGATAACTCCAATACAATTTGTGTTAGCCTCTCCTCAGCGATGTCACTCACGATGGCTTGAGAATTTCGGAGGGTCCTCACTTTACTCGAGCAATATACAACTGACTCTTTTTTTATAAACAGCCTAGCAATGTAGCACCAGCCACCTGATGGTAAAGTAAGTGGTCACCGCCTATGAACATGGGTCAGGAGAGTCGCCAATGCGTTGATGACTTTGAAGGAGAAAATGGAATAAACAAAACAAGAGAATAACAATAATATGGATGACTCGTAAATCTTAAGGTAATAATCGGCACTACTTACATAACGTATGTAGTACAACACCAAATAACAATTTTAAAGGATTTTCAATATTTAAAGATTAAAAACCAATCTTATATATTAAAGTTCCTAGATATAACAGAATACATTATGCCGGTGGTGTAGTCGTGAAACACACGTTAATGTAGGCCACATCAGTGTAGATTTGCGTGAATGAACAACGAACAAATGCGTATTGACTTCCAGGTTTATTCATTTAGAAGAGACGTTGATTAAAGGGGACGTGAATGACAAAATGGCTGGCTAACAGGCAAATATATGGATTTTCAGATTTAGTTGCTTTACACCGAAGTTGATAACGTTTGACATAAATGACAAAGTGAGTCAATAACCATTGAATGAAGCGTACACAACGTTGGATTTATTCGTTTTAATAGAAGTTTCCATAAGTATTTTTAGTTCATTTGAATATTTTTAAAACTTAACTGCGATGCACAAATATAGATATATAACATAGATTGCTTCTTTAACTTTTCGGGAAAGATGCAGTACAAAAATATATCTCTACATTCAAAGTATCGAAATCTATCCATTTTACAAGAAAAGTTATTAGATGTAAATCTTTTTAATAATTACAAACCAAAATGGTAAATATGGTGAGTTAGGTAAACTTTTCTTTTCTTTCATGAAACGAAA
>DWQK01000699.1:0-19043 GCA_018231225.1 Noctuana stator
CTAAAGTAACGGGAAGTATTATATATCATATATATATATATATATATATATATATATATATATATACATACATATACATATAGAAGTTACGATTAAACATATAATTATGATGTTAGACTTGATATGATTCCCTTAAATACTGCCTTTGGCATTACATTTAAGTATCTACTAGTAATATTTGATACAATTATGAAACCCCTATATATGTTTTATATGAAACATATAGAACACTCTTTCCGCATCGAAGCGTACTCGTGCGTGTTGTGAATTAAAAAAAAAATGTTTCCTTACGATGAGTCGAAATTATGTTTAATAAAAATTAAAAATGTAGCTACTCAAAAATATTCACCGAGGAAAAATAATTTTAACAGAACATTTCTACTAAATTTAAAACACTTTAATAAAAGTAATAATTTTCTTCTGAAATAGGCAGTAACATGTGAGAATAAATATCAATTACAACGGCATTTTCGGATAAAGAAAGGACCTCAGGTATATTTTTGAAACACGACATTTGAATAATATACCTGAGGTCCTTTCGACGAGTAATTTGCAAGGCTAAGTACAATGATTATGTACGATCGAATTTAATTACCTTTAAATTTGATGAAACATCGAATCCTTGTTTATCGAAAGATGTATTGTAAAATGAAAAAAGCGAAGATTGGATCAGAGAAAGAAAAGAAGAGTAACATTTTAAGATTACATTGTCCATTAAGACTCCTAACCCTAACACCAATATTTAATTCCATCAAAGTTTAATACCACTAAATGAATAATCACTCTTAACATTACGTATTAATATGAAGTACACCAATATGATTGGTCGATCGCGACCATAAAATACAGATATCTAAGGATGTTAACAGAATTATAGTAACGAATGCCTGTAAGATTCCTCTAATCTAATGATAAAGTACCATTTATCTATCACACAGGGATTTTTTTTCAAAAACTACCATCGAAACTTTGTTTTACTCTACACGAATATGTTTAGAACGAAACGAAATTATCTACGTTTTTTTTTTAGTTTTTCTTTGTGTTATTCAAAAAATTTTAAACAATAAAATAATTTTAAACGTACTCGTAACACAAGTCTGTGTGGGGTCATAGCATAGGTAATAAATACGAAATCGACTCTACATTTACAAATAACTATAAGTATAAATATACTTCTAAAAAGGTTAATGATTAGGTAAAACTGATTGATAAAAATGTACAACAATAACAATAATAAATTCGTTCAAACGGAACAGGAAAGGTTTGAATATTTCTACATCTTTTATGTTAAGTACGGAATAATTCAAAAACGTTTTTATGGGACGTGACTTTAGGTCAGGATAGGTTAGGAAGAGAATTAAATAAATCGGAAAGGCCGACAAGCCTCCAATCTGACATTCAAAATTACCATTATAGTCTTTCACGTGGCTACGTACATAAGGGATATTAAGAGAAAGACCGCTGGCAAAGGAAGAAGCCGCAAGGCAATAGTCACATGGGTCTCCAAATTCTAAAGCCTAAAGAATTTGGCACAACATTTAGGCAAACCTTTAAAACTAAAAGCTGGCCTATAAGACCTTTTTATTTATATCTTTTCTTTTATATGAAAGACATAAGTTACAGTTTTGTTGTCGATATAGATTTTAAAACTATAAACAACAATCAATCCTACTAGTTGGCATTACTACCCATCGTGTACCTACGTACCACTAACAAAAACAAAAGGACCAACAAAGCCTGAGTTGTCCGGCTAAATAGCGCCTAGCAAATAAGAGTAATGAGCAGAAACGTTCTTACTTTTAAATGCTACGAATCACTGATATTAAAACATCAAGTGTAAGTTATTTTTTGCTTCTGCAATGACTGTTACTTTTCCCTACTATAAAACAATCTGCCTGTCCAGCCTGTAAAAAGTACGAACGGGTTGCACAACTGAGAAACCATGAGATCTCACTATAAAAAGTGGATGACATATTTGCAAAATAATGACTGATTTAGCTTGATTTGATATTACGGAATTAACCATTAAGATCGCTTTCATCTGGGTCTATCGAATTTTTCCTTAAAGTACGAGTAACGTTTTATTGAACATCGTTTTATATTCAAAAGTCAAATCCATATTCATGCCAATAAATTTGTCAGTAGCCATCTTTAACATTCCTTAAAATTAAATTAGTTTCTGGTTTTAATAACGTATTCGGTCTATGTAATATATTTTACTATAATAAATAATAATAACGCCACGCCAAATATAACATAGGTAACATGAGAAAAATGACTATAAAATATTGAATATTTTTTTGGTATTCAGAAAACAAATGAATTAAAAAATTTACCGAACTTTGCTATAGTTGTCCCACGACATGTGAAAATGTGTCGATAATCGAGAATCAATTTCCCTTTCAAATATTAAAAGTTGTTTTTCGACTATACAACAGCATCGATGACTTGAAACAACTATGTCCACAGCAGTGCAGAAATCCTATGGCCCTGGTATTTCAGGCGAAAACAACGTCACATTCAGTATTAGATATTGCATAAGATCAGATATTGTATAACCATGAGCTTCAGGATGTCCATTTACTAGATCTTATGTAGGCTAAAATAGATCAAAAGGTCTAATATTTCAGATTCTCATTCCAATACAAAATATCTGTCTGTGAATGTCTTCTTACAAATGTCAAGGATGCAGTGACGTTGTACGACGACGTAGGACGTCGATATCTATTATGGCGTTTACAGATGTGCGAAACAGTAACGAACATACGTCACCACTCGCTTCATCAGTACACACGTTTAGATTAACTGCCCTGCTCTTAACATCATTCCTAGTTATACGTACTATCCACATTATAATTACAACTGGTAGAGCTCAATGGAGTCCGAGAGCCGGCGACGGAGGGAGGTGCGTCTGGGAGTTGCGCCCTCCCTTGCTGAGCATCATACGGGCGTGAACGAGCCATCCAGGGTGGTCTCCTCCTGGACTTGGCTGGAGGGGCTGTAGTACTGGGGAAGAAAATGTTTTATTGAGCCATTTATTATATGATTTAAGGTCGCTAATGAGTGGAATAGGTGCACGTAGTATATTAATTTTGCTACATTACAATTCTAAGTTATTGTGTCTCTAGCATTCGATGTACAAGAATTGAATATGAACACACGCACACACATCGATGTAAAAATGATTGATGTAATGACCTTTAGGCGATCGAAAGTCTTCACCGATACATATCTTACACTAGTTGTGCCACGCGGTTTCACCCGCGTTAAGAATTGTAAGGTAATGCTTGATAACCTTCCTCATGAATATGCAATGCTATCACAAATATGCAAAAAAAAATTTCAAATCGGTCCAGTAGTTCCTGAGATTAGAGCGTTAAAACAAACAAACACACAAAGAAACAAAATCTTCAGTTATATATAATAGTACAGATTTCGAAATTTCGACATATTCACAAACAATATTAAGTATATTTCAGAGTTTTATAATAAAGAATTTCTATGAGTGGAATACCCAGCAGAGCGTTTTTCTGGCATACTTACTCCAGTGTAAGCGCCACCGTTCCATCCCAGACGTTCGCGTTCGCTCTGAGTCAGTTGTACACAGGGAGGTTTTGGTTCAGAGTTCCGTGGTTTCGCTTTCAGAACAGCGCTGAGAGTCAGATTCGCACGAGCTGCTTCAGCGCGTCCGTGGATCAAGTACTCGAAGAGCGCCACTATCATAGCCAACATCATTCCGCCAACCAGCACGTAGAACAGTCCAGAAAGGTGGTATAGATTCATCTCTTGAGCTTGGGGGAACCGCTGAAAAAACTCGAATTATCAATTTTATCCAATACTAGCTGTGGCACGCTTTCCCGCGTTGAGAACAGTAACGTAATGCTTGATAGCTTATAATCTTCAGGAATGTATCAATCATATACAATAGGATTTTTTCTAATCGGTCCAGTAGTTCCTGAGATTAGCGCGTTCAAACAAACTCTTCAGCTTTCTATTATTAGTATAGATATTTCTAGTACATACAACTTAACAATTTTACATGTGTTTTTGTACTTTCTACTTTGAGAAAAGTAGAAGATACAATGGAACAGATAAAGGTACCTATGTTTTGTAATATTGGTAAATCAAAAACGATGTGTGTCAAAATAAAAAAGGGGACTCAAATGCAAATAAGTCGATATACATTAAGTAGTTACTAGCTTTTGTCATCGAATCATAATTGATCACAAGGAAACTAGAATAACGCTGGGTTTAAATTTAATTGGTGATGATATAATAGTAAGCCGATGCCTGATTTTCTCTAAGGTGGAAACTTTAGCGAGAACTTAAATAATGATGAAGGTATGAAGTTACCGTTATACGTGTTTGTCGTTAAATAACGTGACTAAACTAAGCGAACAGCAACGAGAGTAGGTACTATGTATACCTACCTCCTTCATTTCAATGGAATTTAGAAATCTTGTTAGCAAAAATCGATTTGATTAAAATATTAAATACTGCTTACATACACTAGTACCTACAAAAAATTCTAAATTCGACTGTTAAAATTGATTAAGAGTGGTAACAATATCGAACGGATTTGGGGTTTGATATCTAGGGACAAAATTTAAAAAGTTAAACAATTTTTAAAAATCCATGTAAACCAAACTCCAGTTTAGGCTGCTAATAGATAATTAGGCTTTTTTTGTGGTAGTCAAATTAATAGCAAAATCAAAGTGATTTAAAGTTAAGTTGTTTATAAAAGGGATTTATTCTAAATAATAGATGATTTCTTTTACCTTTTCAATCTACCTACATTATTTTCTCCGGTAAACTTGTGACAAATAACCCTTTTGTGACAAATGACGAATACAATCATAAATATCTTACCTCACCATTTCCGCATTCATCCCTAGCGAACCATTTTGTTATCATGGCAGCTAGCTTGCCATTCGACTTCAAAGCTTGCAGAGCAATGTTAACTCCATCCCTAAAAATAGAGCACCGTTTGCAACACAGACACAACTTTGCGAGGAAATAAAATCACCTAAATGGTTAAAACATATTATATAAATTTAATTTCGAATAAAATAACAATAAATACAAAAGGATTTTAAACAACCTAACAATAGATAAAGTTGTGACAAAATCGCGGGCGGAATAGCGCAGCGTCGTTTCGCTTAATAATACGATTGCATAGTACTAAAATTAACGCACCGCGCATAACACGCAAGCTGTACGATAAACCGTTCAAAATGGTCGGTTCTTCAGCTAAAGAGCTAATATACTTTAGCTGCAGCTCCAAACAAGTGACAGATTTAGTTGTACGTTATATAATTTACTTGCAATGAGAACGCGGTTGCCTCAAGAACTGTCAATTTGAACGGTAGCCGTATACTAGCTTATGAAAATTTATGCATACCGTAGTTTAGAACCCTTGGTGAAAGCAACAGCGTACTCCTGGAGACCAGCTTTCTGGATGTTGATGATGACTTCGCAATTACCATTCATACTGTCTATCAAATCGTCCACATAGTATAGGGAACCTTGACGCTCTACTGCCTGTTGGGGGATCAAAGGTCCAGCGCCGTCAGGGGTGTCCTATATAAAAAAGATTGATCCATATAAACATAAAAGTATTTCAACCAATTGGAAAAAGACAAAAGGAACATATGATTTTTTGTGAGAGTATAAGCATATAACAATGTAAACCATTACCACACTTGCCATTTAAGAATCACTTATTATGATACTTACCCTAGGGCATCGAGTAGTTTTGATCATCTCACTAGCCGGGTAGTTTATCTCAGATAGAATAATAGAAGCACCAAGGGAAGCTGTGTACATGGCTACAACGAACCAGGTGAACATCCACCAGGACAAGCTTACGATACGGCCAGACATCGATCTAGTTGAAAGTAAAGTTAGGTTAATAATTATGATTGTTTATTCAATAACAGAAGATTTATTAACAGCAGTGTACCGATACAAGTTTGAGGAACAGACCAGACCAGACGTTGATCAGAATAAGTGTAAAAGTAACTATTGCAGTATTAATCTCTTGCAGTTTATTAAAGTAATAAAGGATAACTAACCGCGGAGAAAGCTCATTCCCTTGTTGAAGAACAGAGCTATAGACGTACCAAAGACAATTTAAGAAGGTGAATTCATTCACGACGCGGGCCTGAAAAATTAACATGGTTTGAAGTCCATCTTCATGAGCAAATATTTATATATGGTACAATTTAAATAGACTGGAAACTGTGCTGACTGAAATTAATCTTGTATTAATGGTAAATATAAATATTGCATGACCAACAAAGCACAACCACTATTGGCTGATTTTGATGATGGTGATGATAAATAACTTACTTCAGGAACTGGCTCCTCATCCCCTGCTGTTACAGCTCTTTCGGGCTCATTGACATTCAACACTCTCCATTCCAGTGGAGAAAATCTTGAGACTAGCCACAGTACACTTGCAACTATGACGATTGCAATAGCGATGCCATACTGGTAACAAGTAGGTACGAGTAGATTAGAAATATAACGTAAGTAGAAATAACGAGAAGCCTTGTTAAATATCCATCTAATCCCATCCATACATATACTCCTATAAAGACTTTTAAACATTTTGTGATCCAGATTGGAACCTTTATAAAAGTTCGATATTCTGTCTTTAACTGTCATGTCTTAACACTTATTTATTTATTTTATTACTTCATTACTTTTATGGATTAGTGATGACACATTATTCATTAATTATTATTGTGTTATAGACCGTAGATGGGCCCATAGATTATGAAAAGTTTGCGTTGTATTATTTGCATAGGTCATTATGAAGACTCAGCGAATTGGTTTACTGGAAGCACGGTAGTGGACCAAGTGGATCGATGTTAGTTATTACTTACCCATATATTCTTCGCAAATGGTGAGAAGAAAGCAAAGGCATCCAAGAAGAAATTGTACGGCTTCTTTATTTTCTTATCGACAGTGAGGAAGGGCTTACTGTAGTCAATTACCAACTCACGTTTCAGGGTCACCATTATCGATGCGATTGCCATATCAGCTTCCTGTTTTAAATTAAAATTTCATATAAATATTAATAATTTTTTAAAAATAGAGTTGTGAGTCAAATTGTGAGTTTGCGTTGAACTAATTTCAAGCCAATTTTGGAAGTTTATTTTGTTTTTCAGTGAATTAAATTTACAATAGACCCTTTTACGCTTACCCTAGATGTATTTGTTTTACTTATTGTACAGACAACAAATCTATAAAAAAATTGTGCTGTAAACTTTACCGCAAATATCTGCTAGAAATAGATGAAGTAGACAAAGAATATTAAGGTTATTAAAGCAAGAATGAATAATCTGTACCTCTCTTATCAGTTCACCGATAGCACCATTCCAACCACCGTCAACGTTAGGGTCCGGTAGTCCATATAAACCGTCATGGGCTAGACGCATTTGGCCTAAAATTTCATGTTTATTTATAAGAGGGTAAGTGTAATTATATAAATACAAAGGTTCATGTACTAAATATATCCAAAATAGTTAGGGTAGTTTAAGCTACTCGATTTGTTTGGAAAGGACATCAAAGGTGCTTAAACAAAAGCAGAAACCAGTATATATTCAAATGGTGGATAAGATTAAATGTGTGTGCGATGCTATTACAATTAATTCAGCACTCTCAGCACAAGCAGCTTCTACTAGTTTCAAGCCCAAAACATAGTGTTCAACTGATCCGAATGAGACACCAATATAGTTTGCTATCTTCCTCTCTCCCATTGAACACGACTACGAGTAAAAAAACTTACATTTTATCTCCAACATCTCGCATAGTGTCTCGGATAGATCGACACAGAAGCCACGGTAATTGAAAGGTACCGGCATGCCGGGTACATCTGTATTGCTCATGACATATGGTGGTTCCTCCACCGTAGTGATTATGTAGGTCTTGTTGCGATCGTACTCGCCGGGCAGCATCTTCGGCTTTTGAGGGACTACAGGTACCAGGCCTTTGTAGTCGTACCAAAGACCCATCTGCGAAAGGAAATACAGTTACGAAATACTTCTGAAATAAGAGTTATATATCAGTATATAATCATTAAAGTTAATATATATGGAGGCACTAGTAGAGCCGGCGGAAGAGATGGTTGGCTAGATCGAAAAACAAAACCGGATCGTAACCGGATCCTACGGAGTAGAATCGTGAATCTTAATCATCAAGGGACCTAGGGGATTTGGAAATGCACCGATACAATTTTATTAAAATCCGTCCATTGGAAGAGTTAAGTGTAGTAGTACAATAAAATTATATACATATTTAAAGAAAAACATACCTTTTTCATGCTTCTGTTGGTATTTAATTCCACGACCTGAAGCGTGAAATTACGACGGCGTCCATTGCTATCGAAGGCAATGTGGCCAGTTATGCCTTGGAAATCAACCTGTAGAAAACGAAATAGCATCTTTTTGCGTTACATTTCTACCTTCACAAAATGCATTTGGTATAGTTGGCACCTAATAACAACACGTTTTAATTAGTTCTAGAAGTGGAATCCACAAATAGCGTGCAATCTTCAATCGATTGTTTGTTCCGGTTCAAAGGTTCTACTGAGTCTGACCAGTAAGCTTGAATGCTTCTTTGCTACACGTGGACACATTGTTGCATTGAATAATTCGCTAATGCTCACTGTACTTAGGTATTTGTTTACAGTCAAACTCGTCAGTTGTAACTTCAGAGGTATTGCGAGATAATCTTCAAACTTACGCAAACTTTCTACGATCTTAGGGATATTAGTTCTAACTAAACGACAAGTAGTATATTTGTACAATAGGTTTCTAATAAATATATTTACACTATAACAAATTGCTTTTTAACAATCTTTAACTGTTAAATTATTATAATTTAAGTTTCATTCGTGTCTTTGGGCTTGTCGCTTAGTTTACATAAATTACTCGCATTTGCGGTTTTATGAACGTTAAGCAGTATTACAACAACGTTTATATGTCAATTATGATGAAGAAGAAATGGATAGTCAATAGGTAGGGATAGTTAGTCCAGCGGAACAATATTGGCCGTACCTCATTAATTTAATTAATTTATAAATCTCCAAATCAATTGCTTCTGAAACATACTTTAAATCGTTCTTAATTTAAAGCTCCAAGATTCCGCTTTTAAGTATTTATACACGTGTATCTTCTAATCTTTACTTTTAATGCGTTAAACATTTCCAAAGATAAGCAACGTTGCGAGCGAGTTAATAGGTTTACGTGAACACCTATTACAGGAAAAAAAAATTCTCTTTCTAAAAACTCAGTTTTCTAGATAGTGAAGGTAATGTACCAAAGCTGTATAAAGCCCGCTGCGTACGAGCGAAAGTAAAGTACTATTTAAACAGGTTAAATTATATGATCTTAGAGAGTATAATCTGTTGTGGGATGTAAAAAGAGAATACTTGACACATTAAATAAAATAGTCCTCATATAAAAATTGCTAAATTATATAATAGGTAAGTTTTAGCTTGCCACAGTTTCGAAAGGAAATAATTACAATGTTTTTTGCTTCTTATAATAGATACTTTTTACGTAATGAAGATTAGTGTTATTGAAAAGTTGGATGCTACATTACGGTGCTTCACGTTAGTGTAGTGGTGAACAAGCATGGCTGGTGGCTCGAGTAATTAGCGTTGGCCTTAATGAATTAGGTAAATTTATTAATTGTTAGAGGAGCGCACGGCCCTGCAATTTCGCTCCATTTGAATCTGACGGTGCTCTTACTTATTTCCATTCTCAATGACCGGAAATCGATTCGGGGTAATTATGCGGAGGTAATTCAAAAGTAACCCGCATAAAATTTTATCGCGCTACACTTTGAAAATGATGACGCGAATTATATGACAACCAGTGTTGTCAGCTCTTTGACGGAAGGTAGGTAGGCACCTGACTTATATAAAATTTTATAGTGGCGTTTTTAAAATAAGAATACAATGGAAGGAAACTATCAGTATGCTAAAGATGGCACTAAGAAATAATAAAAAAGAAAAGTGTTGTTGTTACGGACAAAAATAATGGTAGTATGGGATAAATAGTATGATCTTTTAATAGGTAGTATTATCTAACTGTGGACATTATATACATTTTGTAACCCACTTTGAATTGAATTTATATAGAAGGTGTAGTATACATACTCTGTCTCGTGTGACTCTGTGGTGAATAGCTTACGTCACTGTCAACTGTCAATCTCATTGGAGAAAGAGCGCGAAGGCGGGAATCAATGGAGATTGACATAGTGTTCTGTTCTGTGTGGGTACATAAAAGTGGTGAATACCACTACAGTAGGTTAACATCAGTTGAACACTATGTTTTGAGCTTGAAACTAGTTGAAGCTGCTGCAAGCCCTGAATTAATTGTAACGGCATCGCACACACATGTTATCTTATCCGCCATTTCAATATATACTGGTTTCTGTTTTTGTTTGCACCTTTGATGTCCTTTCCAAGCAGATCGAGTAGTTTAAGCTACCCTAACTATTTTGTACATAAACCTTTGTACTTAAGCAAAATTTTTTCCTTACTTAAGTTCAGTAGCTAACTTACACATCCATAAGTTTTTAAGGCAACGTTTAACTAGCATAGCGAGCCAAAGCATTAATCAATTGCCTTAGAAGCAAAATGGCTCACACGCTCAATTTAAAACATCCATATCCTACACCTGTGCTCTTCTGTAATTCCTCTTAATTTGAATCTGACCCACATTCTAACTTATTCGAGTTTTCCACTGGCACCTATTGGATCACTCAAATTGCATACAGGAGAAGAGCGTTTCTCCTAAAAGTAGGACTTATATAGGTATTATTTAATTTATACCTACAGTTCACTTCATTTATTTATACCTAGAGTTGATTTTTGTGTAAGTTTAAAAAAATTTGCCACGTCTTTGGGTAGTCACTAAGGTGAAGTCGGATAGTCGGTAAGGTGCAGTGAAACTATGATAGATGAAACTCTGTACTTTGTATCTTCTACATATAAAATAGCGTATTTCTTAAGACTAATATTATAAAATCAAATTAACTTAAATTTTCATTAGTAATTACATCCATTTTTGTGTATGCATGTTATTTTATGCATCGCACTGATATACACTGTATATAGCTAACTGTGTAACTTGTGTATGGCTAACTGTGATATTTAGCTTAAATACAGTAAAACCACTGTTTTTGAACTAAATAATTTAGTCTAATCTACCTTTTTCTGTACTTTTTGATCCTATTACTCCAGAGTACTTGAAGTGTAAAGAATCAATGCGCATCCGTTTATTGTTCATTTAGATCAGAACGGTTTTTCTCTCTTTTTTGATATTTTGCTTCTATTTTTTTAATTTAACTACATTCTCTACTTTTCTACAGAAACCACCTTAATCTTTTTCTGAACATCTTAGCTGGCAGAAAATGCTTCTAGCAGAAATAGCTTTAAATCATTAAGCTCACCCATTGTAGCTTTTTAATTTGGTTCATGAAGGATAAATAAAAATACTCTTCAATGGATAAAGCAAAGCTGTTTTACTGAATGACACAGGAAAAAAGGGTTTCGGGTCTCGTTTGCTTTAATTGTAAATAGAGTTGCCAATTTTCCTATAATTCAAGCAGAATTCTAACTAACAAATCCTAATCTAACGGGAACGTGTGCGAAATAAAAATGGCATATTATACTAATTGTCTATCGCTAGCCTTTTCTATTTAAAAGAGTCATTCGGACACCGGTGCCCCTTTGTATTTCCGCTTCATTTAAATCTGGCCCGCGTTCTAACTTATTCGGACACTCAAGAAGCGATTGAAAATCGATACCGGGTAATTGGCTTGCGGTGGTTCGTTAAATCTCGTGGGAAATGTTTCAAAAAACAAATGGCTAAAATTTAAATAGTTCAGAATGTTAAGTGGACAGTGCAGTGACGATTTTATGATTAATATGATATTGTTTCTTTGTAATTGGTCGGGGATCCGAGAGAGCTCTAAGAAAAACAAAAATTATAATATTTTAAAAATATGTAGGTACCTGATCGCCACAAAGTGGCGAATTACATATTTTTATAGACCCCTCAATAGGTGTATCAAAAAAGGACTGGACCAGTAGATTACAAGGACTCTTGACTACAAAATTCTGAATCAAAGAATAAGGCAAAAAATGAAATGAAATAAAAAACTCATGTTCGTAGAATTTATTTCCTTAATTAAATAATATATTAGTACCTTTACTTTGTAAGTCGAATAATAATTAACGAATATTAAAATCTTCAAAATAACAAAAATGCAGTTTATCGCAACATTAATAATGAAAACAAAAAACATTTTTCTTTTCGTTGAATAAATCAGGTTATTCCAATTAAGTATGAATATAATTAATTATCAACGCAATGATCTTGTTTACGGTTTTATTCAGTTAAATGAGGGGAATTTATTTGTTAAGCTCTTTACGAATTGACCACATATGATGTGTGGTCTGGTATGCGGTCTCGGGGTGGGTGCGTAGTTCAATACATACCCGCATTAAGTGTAGCAACGATTGTGTGAAGAAGAGATAGTAAACAAAAACTTTTCGTTAAGAGTTAACAAAAATCTTAATTACTCCGAGCGATCGGATACACCGAAACACCGACACACAAGGTGTTTTTACTGACATTTAATATTAAATATTATGTTAGCTAATTTAGTAATGAAACTAGTTTTCACTGTTCACAGTGCTTATTTAAAAATTGGCGGATTTTCATACAAACTTTGACATAATTTGGTTGAAAACACGTACGTACGTACATAAATTTATTTTTTATTAAAAAGATTAACACCACTTTTATAGCGCTTAGTTCAAAAGTGGTAGATTTGCAATCATTATTTTATTATTATGGATTAGTATAGTATCACTATGAATATGCAGCACTTGCTGAAGCACAGCGGTGGATTAGTGGTTTCATTTTAAATAAGTAGTTGAAGCAAATATAGATGAAGAAATGTGAAAGCTTGCGTACAAAGTTATTAACATAACATTCTTAACATTAGTATTTATTAACATTCCTAAATAACGAATGAAATCAAGCAATTTTATTAGTAGGTAAGATTAGTCAGTTTATGGCAGGTACGAGTATGTATGGCGTCTGATCCTCCTCATTTATGAGATTAGATATTTCGCTTGCTTTTGACTGTTGAATGGAGTTTATGCCTAACAAACTGCACTTATTAAGAATGATAGGATATGTTTAAATATTTTATTTGATTAGAAATAAAAATTGAAAAATGTATGTTGAAACTACGCCATAGAACATCGAAATGGATGAGAACACTCAAAGTTCAATTTTATTTTAATTACAGCAGCCATCAATTGTGAAATTAATCTCACTGGATTTATTGAATTGAAAAATCGTGTACCTAATTCAATTTATTATTCTAGTTTTGAGAGATTACCTGTTTTAATTACATTGATTTTACTATATTATTACTAGGGAGATCCCGCGACCTCATCTGCAAGAAATATATGCAGAAAAGCCAAGAAGTTTTAATCAGCTAACATTAATTGAACCTATTATACTCGTAATATAGATGCTTCTAAGTTCTATTATTTGGTACATCAATTACGAGTGCATGGCACAATTGATGTATGCTAATGTTTATCAATCTTTGTTTATGTGGTTGATGATCGATGTGAAAAAATGTGATCAACATTTTCTACGTCTACTCATGTCAACAGAAACAGATCGTAAATAAAAGGATCTTAAAGGTTATAACTTATAACTAAAAACTGTTTGAAATATGGAAGGTTAAAGTACTTGCAAGTCCCTGAGCATCTCATCAAAATCTGTTCTGTGGTTTCGGAGTTTATTCGGGACAAAACAAACTGCACGCTAAAAATGTCATATTAACTTTACATTCTCGTTTAATTATTGACCTTAATTTTGATATTACGGAGACAGGAGTGTCTGCCTAATTTTATTTATTCGTAAGCCAAGTTAAGATTTATCTATACATTAAGAAAACTAGTTTTCACGTATACCTAGTCACCTTTATAAGATGTAGATGATTGTTTATTGCTTATATTTTTTACTCTGTCGCTTAATGTAACTCAATAGCACCCTTTCAGTAAAACATCGTATCTTTATCAGTATCGCTATCAGTATCAATAGAATCTGCTTATATCCGACGAACGACGTGGGTAATGTGATTTTTCCGTATTTCATAATAATCGTTTCTCGTATCGAATATTATATTGGCGTTCGCTCGCATTCACAGACATACGAGTAATATGTACTGGCATTCGCATAAGCAATAGGGAATTTAAATGACCCTAGGGAATATCACTTTATTACTGTTGGCAGAATTAAAACGAAATACTTTCGCACCTGTAATATAAATGGCTTCATTTGGTAGTGACGGAGGCGAAAAAATTCTGGGTGAATAAATATGACGTGGAATAAAATTCGAAACGCTTTGCTAATAAATGAGTGGACGGGGGAATGACGTGGGGGTCTTTTACTAGATACTCTAGGTAACAGGGGAAGAGGGGAGAGGGGGGAGGTTACGCCACCGTACTAAATGTTAGTGGAACATCTAAAATTGACTTTTATAATAAGTTTGAAATTGATTGGTTTAATTAACGATTCTAGTAACTTAACTTCGGTTTTACTGGTATTAAAGTCAAATTGTATGCCAAATAATATCGTAGCTATAGAATTCTAACAAAAAGTTACTACGCGTTTCATAATTTCCTCATTTCACATTTTAATTAGCACAAACACAGTCTGTGTTAGTTAGTGGGTAGTTAGTTGGTATACGTACTTTGTGCACCATTTTCGAGCTCCTTTCGCCGTAATTATAGGCGTGGAATACACCAGGTGGATTGCACTCATAGGTAGTCTTGTTGAGAGCGGTCACTATTTTGGCGATAGCATCGAAGTATTCCGGACGTTTGAAGTACCAACCGTTGATTACTTCACAGATCAGTACGACAATATCGCGGAGTAACGCTGCGGCGGCCTGTAGACAAATACGGGTATAAGTATTACGTAACATGACAATATTTTTTGCAGCAGAGTTAAGAGTGGGAATCTTCAATTAGGAGCCATGACATTCTAATGCCGTTGCAGTACAACAGGTATAGCGATCTCTATATCGTTGCCATTGCAAGGCAATGTAGACATCGTTATACCTTTTTTCATTGAATTTGTTTACGAATGTAATGTATATATTATGTATCTGTGTTTAATGATGCCAATAAAAGATATCAAAGTATTTGTTGTATAACCAATATGAAGTTTATAAAACCCATAAATTATAAATACATTTTCTTCAGAACAACTATTTTTCCTTCAATATTATAAATTTTATGATGACTAACATTAGTATAAACTGTAAACGTTTGCAGACAAAGTCGCTAGTAGAAACTAGTTACGATATAATTTTGCTATTGTTACTAAGTTCCAATTTATCAAACTTATAAGGTAACAGGACCTTGCAAAAACTGTTGCAAACGTTAACTTATGCTGATGACAGTTTCCAAAGTTTATAAGGACCAAACTGTCGAACTCCAGAACACGGCTATATATCACTCAAGGTACCTATTGAAGTAAAAAAATATATATTGGTACATTGTTGGACTTACATGTATGGCCTCTTTATTAAGGGGATCCTCACATATTTACATTTATACCCATTGTTGTTGTTTAACTTGTGTCCGCTAGGTTAAAATGTAGTCAAAAAATTTCCAGAAATAATATACCTACGGAAAATTTTGATTCGAAAAACTTTTTTAATACCTAATATTATGTACCTATTACTTCGTACTGAAACAAATTGCGGTTTCATGCGAAGGCCAAGACAATCGATTACATGGATCTCACAACTTTTTAGCGATACTTTTTCACAAGTTATGTAGTTGATGGCATATTTTTTAACTCTACTTATAATAGAATCATCTAATTTAGAAATTAGAAATGATATCTAATGACTCGGGACCGTGTTTCTCGGGCCCGTTTCGGTTCACGTCCGTCGCATTTGATATTGCTGTCACGTAAATAAGTAATGAGCTGTTTTCTAATCTCTTGACCTTTGTGTTGCAGACAATTCATTGTAACGTATTAAGTGATCTTGTACTAAGGAGTCTTACTTGAAGTTACGTACTATTATTTCAACGGGCAAACTTTAAGCCAGTCGCCATAGCGTGCTACTATTGTAGATTAGATAATTTCTAAACATGTCTTTATTATTAGGTATTTACATGTTGTAGTGCATATTTCAATAAACATTAATCTATTCTACACAAAAGTTACATTACAAGTAAGTATAAGTACATAGGTACTTGAACAATATCTCTCACCAGCTGTGCCACGCGGTTTCACCCGCGTTAAGAATAGTAGCGTAACGCTTGATAGCCTATAACCTTCCTCATGAACGTAGCTATCGTACACAAAAAGAATTTCTCAAATCCGACTTGTAGTTTCAGAGATTAGCGCGTTCAAACAAACAAACTCTTCAGCTTTATATATTAGTACTAGCTGTGCCACGCGGTTTCACCCGCGTTAAGTCGGGTCAAACCGCGTGACCCAGCTAGTATTATACATATCGCCAATACAAATTGAAATAATCAATAGTTATCAAGTCAATCGAAAGTTAATGTTATTTTTATACGTTTGCAGGAACAACTTCGCCAATCACTCGAGCAAAAGCTGAGCCAGACAATAGCGACACTGACGAGCGAGAAGGAAGCATCAGAGGCCGGTGCGAGGGAAAGAGAGAAGAAATTGCTGGCTATTCGCGAACAACTGGTGCTTCAACACGATGAGGCCATGCTCCGGGCTGAGAACGACAAGCAACAGGCGCTGCTGATGGGTGAGTTTGTGTTATAGTATGTTAAGTAAAGAGAGAAAAAAAGCATGTAAGATTGACTTGTGGGAAAGAGAAGGAGATATGCTTTGCACGGACGCTTTAGACGGAGCAATTTTATATATCCAGTGGAAGTGCCAACGGCATATTAGTAAACTTACCAAATCTGACAGTTATCGGACAACCAAACCCATTCACGGAATTCATGTATCTGATTGGTCAATGTATGTGTCACGTGTCTATCTCGTTGGTCAATTTAGGTGTCACATGACCACTCGTTGACTCCTGTTCAACGAATTTTAAAAGCAGGTTTTGATTTACATATTTTTAATGGAAACCTAACAATTATTTACAGCTCATCAAGAACAACAAGCCCTCATCGAGCGCCTAGAAGAAATGAAGCGAAGCCTCGACTGCGAACAGAACAAGTTGGAACGCGTCAGAAGAGACGCTCAAGCGCGCGCAGATCAAGATCGCACTCACATCAACCAGCTGAAGGACGACATGGCCGCTCTCAAGACCAGGCTCGAAGAGGCTAAGTAAGTGGAATTTGAATTACACTTACAGTCCATTTTAATAATGGCAATTCGACAAACAAACAGATTTGCATTTTTTTTAACATTTTAATTTTTAAAAGAAACAGTAATATTGGAATCCGGATATTTAACAAAGAGTAGTTAAAAATGGATCAGCCCCCCAGAGTGTGTTGTTGCAGCTCATGATTTGAACCACTTCAATAATAAATATGTTTAATGTATAAGGAAACACAAAGCGTATATAGAAAACTAAATATATACGATAACATCAGTCGTAGGACTTTTTGCTTATCTATACTAATATATAAAGCTTAAGAGTTTGTTTGTTTGTTTGAACGCGCTAATCTCAGGAACTACTGGACTGATTTCAAAAAATCTTTTTGTATATGATAGCTATATTCATGAGGAAGGTTATAGGCTATCAAGCATTACGTTACAATTCTTAACGCGGGTGAAACCGCGTGGCACAGCTAGTTATAAATGTCAGTTATAAATAAATTAATAAAAATAAAGTGTTTAGTAATAATACCGCAACCAATTTATTATGAGGTTTGAGACAGTAATTTAATAAAAAGAAAAAAAAACACTAATATTTTCCTCACCAGAGCGGCGGCAGAAGACGAATGCGCTCGCTTCGAGAACAGGATCAAGGAGTTGCACCTAGAGAAGGAAGCGTGCAACCGCGAGTGCCAGGAGACCCGCGCGCAGCTGTCGCTGGTCGAGGACAAGTACGACGCCACCTACGTGCAGCTGCAGGAGACCATCAGGAAGCTAAAAGAATGTCAGTTGACACTTATGACATTGAATGAACGAATGAAATTAAACAAATTAATGAACGAACTTATTTATTTGCAATAATTGTGGTTTCATAAGGGTATTCGTATATGATATTACGTTATCTCACAATTAACCGTTTACAATATAGCACGCAATTTTAATTTTAGCTAAATTTCTTAATAATTAAATTTATTACAGATCACTGGTTTAAATTTATCACAGGTGCCAAGAATCTTCTGTTAAGTTAATGTGTCTCTCATATGACACATATAACTCATGTTCTCATGTGTAATACATGTCAATAAATGCGAGTCACATGTGGTCCTCGTATGTGGTGCAGAATTGTCTTCGGTTGTTATACATGGCTAATTATATGTACTTATGTTACAATTTTTTTTCGCAGTGGAGAACGAATCAGAGAGCCTTCGCAAGGAATTAGCCGATACACGTCGTCAGCTGAGCAACTGTACTGCGGAGAGAGACAAGTACAATAGCGCGTGTCGTGATCTAAGAGAACATGTGAAGAGATCCGAGCACGAGCGCCGGGAGGCTGCGAGGGCTAGGGATGAGGCTTATCATAAGATTGCTGGTAAGTTCAATGCGGATTCATGTTTCTTTAATGATAAAAAATAATCATTTTAGCCGAAATTACGACGAATCTAATGGAAAAGGAGAAAGATATATATATATATATATATACCGAGGGCGAATGAGAGATGAATTCAGATAGAGAAAGAAAGACAAATCTTAATATATATAAATTACGTGTCACAGTGTTTGTCCACGATGAACTCCTAAACTACTTAATCGATTTAACCAAATTTTGCACACCGTGTGCAGGTTGATCCAACTTGAAAGATAGGATAGCTTACATCTCAATTTATA
>DWQK01000700.1:0-19042 GCA_018231225.1 Noctuana stator
GTACTGTGTTTTTGACGTTCATCGAGTGTATACAAATACCTTATGATGAATAAAAATGTTTTTATTTATTATTTATTACACTAGCAACCCGCCCCGGCTTCGCGCGGGTGCAATGCTGATACTAAATACACTACAGAAAAACGATGAATGTTTATACGTATAAAACTTCCTCTTCAATCACTCTGTCTATTAAAAAAACCGCATCAAAATCTGTTGCGTAGTTTTAAAGAGATATATATATACATAGGGATATAGGGAGAGAGAAAGTGACTTTGTTTATGTAGTGATAAAGTTTGCAGTTACCATAGCTCATTAATTTCATCTGTAAACAAAATTTGGAGTTTTTCAAATGAAACTAAAGACATACAATTTAAAATCTCATTTATTTACCACCATACATAGTAACAGGTAAAATTCAATCGTACAACAAACTATGTAGTTACAGGCCATAGGTTTCTTGATTAAACAGTTAAAATGGGCTCTTTGTATATTTACAATTACTCCTATCCTATTCTAGATTATAAACTGGATTAGTGGAAAATGGATAACAATGTAGGTATCAATTTATCAAACAATATGTGAACAATAGTATTTAAAAGTCCGGATGTAGATAATTTACAACACATAATAATTGAATTAAATGTTAACAGTGTCATTGCCCACTAATCCACGTCGTTGACTATTATTTCTTGTACCTAAATAGTGTAAAACATTGCATTGACTTACGAGAAATGCACGGATTGTAAACCACGATTATAAATTACGTAGATTATTAAATCAATCAGTCAAAACTTATGAAAATCTTAACATAGGGCAAGTTACTAAATTACCTACACAATAGTAGTAGTATGTAGACTTAGTTTATACACTTATAACATATTATAGTGCCATTGTATATACATAATTTTGTAAACAAATTCATTTATAATATCAACATTGTTACAATTTAATTTCCCGATTAATTTCATAAACAATAATAGATAGCTACCTACCTTAAAGCTACGAATGCGATTCAGTTGATATTTTTATCTACCAATACCACCAACGCCTCGTCCGTTATAAACATTCGTTAAAGGTTTCGGCGGTAAAATTATATAGAAAGTGACAGCTTAACATTCGATGACAGCTGTCACTTTTTATATCCCACTTTTTATGTTAATTCATCTTTCCCCAATGCCTTTGTAAAATATAATAAGGTGGAACCCGCCGAAAAGTTCCAACAAAACTTAAGGTAAACATTTTGTTTAATATACCAACTTCTATTTATTTATTTATATACATATAAAAATAAAAAAGAATTCCTATGTACAAAACTCCATTGCAAATGCCAGCTGATCAATTTTTATTTTGATAGCCTAAAAATATCAACATGTATAAATAGACGCTAAAGCTTACATCAATAATTCAATAATATACTTGAATATATTCTAAAACAATGGCATAAGTAAAGCACCGATGTACGGATAATTTAAAAATATTATCTGTGAATGCAATGTTGCCATATTGTAGAAATCGACAGCGACAAAGCTATTTTCTCACGGCAAACGCTTATTCCGGAGTAGTTCATGTTTTATTTATAAGCAGCTTCTTCACATGGTTTGAGATAGTCGCCTCTTGATGGACCATCGTTATAAATATACTGCACTTGACATTACTAGTGAGATTGTCTAATATTAAGATTCAGCTTACTACTTCAATGAGGTCTGATTCATGCTTGGTAGGCAAGAATCGGCTTCTAAACTAAATAAGTGGAAATAGTCGACTTAGTAAGAGGCTTATTTGTAACCATTCAGCAGAACTCAGACTCAATATAAAATGTATGTTTAACATTGAAATGGGATAATTTTAAGAATATTTTAAATTAATATTACGGATACCAAAATTTCTCACATATAAATTTTCCTACGATTTTCGGCCAAGTAAATGTGCTTCTGTTAACGAAAGTAACAGAAAATATTCGTTATGTATTAACCATTTGGAGCCCTACAGCTCCTACCATCCCCACCAAATAATTCAGAGTAACCAGAACTCGAACGAAGTTAGACACAGGCAGGCAGATTTTAAATCACAATACGGGGTTAATCCATTACAAGAGCAAGTTTGTTAATCCACTCAGAGTCGGCCGATACGGCTACTTCGTCGGAACTAACTGTTGCCGGCGACGCCGCGCTGCATACAAATGCATCTTAATTCAAACGACACGCACCGGCTATTTACCAAATACTAACACTTGCAGTTCCCTCACGTAGCCGCGGTCATACGCGAAAATTGACTTTTATTTAATATGCCTTAATACTGGAACCTCGTCATGTTTCTGTGATACTCTGTAGTTATGTGATGCTTGAGACAGCCTGACGTCAAATTATTATGTGTAGCGTAATGCTACGAATTCTTCTATAAAAGTTTTTATGTTAGTTTTCAAATCGAGTTTAATCTATATTACATATGACATTCGTTGTAACTTTATAAGCTATTAAGTAGTATACCATTTCAAATTTTATTTTAATAAATCATACCACACCAACCCATCCTTACCAACCATACCTCAATTCCTTAAAATGTTTCAAAAAAACTGTATAACAATAGAGTCGTAATTAAATTTAAAAGTGTAATAAATTGTAATTCGATACTTTAATTCCGATTTACATTATGATGTCAGAGGGTTTCAGGTTAGCGGTATAATGACCATAACGAAAACCCACAAGTACACTGTGCCATATAAAGCTGACATCGTCGTCATTTACGAACATTTTATTAGCTCGGCTGTACCATACATTTTTATTTTTGAGAATTGAGACACATCGCAACGAACTTACCGTTTTGTGCTTTTAAAGTACTCATCCTAAATATCTTGGTATCTGTATTACGATAATAAGGTAAGATATTGTTTATCTATAATTTTAAATTTTAATGTTCTAATACATACTTTAGAAACTTATTGGAACAATAAATAATTTGCATATAATACATTCCATACAAGAGAATACGGTTACTGATACACAATATTTAAGTTTTCCTCTTTACAATGTAACTTCTGGAAGCTGTTATCGGTGGCTCAGTCGAGATAGAATGGAGACTAAAAATGTGCATTATAACAATATCAAATCATTTAACAATGAAGGTAATTTTTCCAACTACGGAAAACATGTATATACTACTGATTGAAATAGATTCGTTGTTCAGTTTGTTATAAAATCTTTAAAAAACTTCAAAGGCGTTTAATAATTTTTGGACCCATATCATTATAAACTTGAGAACATGAAGCAACGAACAATACTTACAGTAATGTGGAGATAACTATTTATATTCTAAAACAACAATTAGACGAGTTCAACAATACAACGATTAGTTTTTACATAACTCTTGCCGTAAATGTAACATTTCATTGATTAAAGCCCACTAAAACATTTATCTAAAAGTATCGCTAACAGTTACTCATGGATATTTTAATTACAAAAGTTAAGCATATTCCAATCTGTTCCTTCAGTTGGGACAAAAGTTAATTTCCGAACACAGTTAAATTCTTGAGGCAACACTCGATTTAATACGTTTGTTATAAGTTTAATATTTCGAATAATTATTACGACTTGTTCATTTTCTATGACTTGTCCATGTTCGACAAATTAAACTTGACTTTGACAACGGGCGTATCTAATCAACAGTTGCAACTGAAAGATAAAAACGCTTTTTTTCCACGAAATAGAAATAAAAAGAAAATTCATCAACCAGTTGCCATTGTTTAATGAATCTTGCATTTACAACCAAATTTTATTAGCGATATACGACATAATTTAGAATAAGCCTTAACTGTTAAAAGGATCTAATTTACACGAGAGAAGACATACTAAATCTCTGTAGGCACACACATTACATTCAATATCATCAACAATATCGCTTTCTAGATCTTAACCTATCCCGTTAATATACCCTATCTTTCCATAGTTAATTACCGCTTTCTTCATAGGTTATGTGTGACCAGTCGAGCGAATTGACAAATCTTACATTGAAGCGCCGATGTCAACAGTTAGTTCACTATAGATAATAATTTATCAGGGGGAATAGTACCAACTTTTAATGCCATTCTGTTTACATTCGTGCTGCTAAACGATATAATAAATCAAGAACTCCCACAATTTGAGCGTCAATTAATTTTTCAGTTTAATCAGTGCTGTTGAAACCGGACATTACAACACAAACATAACATTATTAGCATTAAAATTTACGCGCGAATATAAGAAAACCTACCAATCATATCAGATCTTTCTTTTTCATACCTAAGCTCTTAAATGTAAACAATTGTAAACTTACTATCAATAAAGCATTCTTTCATTCGCTATTAACAGGAAGACAATATCCCAAAAGCGTTTTCTTATTTTTGATTTTATAAAAGCTTTATTACATTTAGGGAAGCGAGTGTATACTATGTATATTAAAACTACAATAAGCAAATTACTCTTGCTTAATTAATTAAATTTATTGAAAAAAATCCAATTTATAAATCTGATTTCTTGTCATATTTGTCACTTTTTATTAAATAACGATTTCAACGTCACCTCCGATGAAGGTGCAACTCGGTAACAAACAGTACGGGAAAAATTAACGATACTAGTAGTATAGTACCTGACCGATGCTCCACATAATTTTGAAGTCGTACTTACGTACAACCATAAAGGAAATAATCTTTCATTCAGTGCACCGAAGAAAATTTTACGTGGATTGTAGTTCAACTTTTAAGACCCAATATTCTATACAGTCCACTTGAAAACTCAAGTCGCTGTTACTCTTAGCTATCGAGTTCCGTCTTATCGCGAGCTACTTTTTTTGTTTTTTCTTTTTTATCGTTTCGCTCAATTCTGGAAATGCTAATCACCGCGGTTGATAGTTCGCAGGGAATACTGGTGTAGCGCCTTCTCGGAAACGAAAGCGAGTCGGCTGCTAGTGGGAAACGCGATTATCGTAATAACCTCCCGGAACCGCGGTCCTTCCCGATTTGCTCCTAAACAACACGCTACCCTTACAATCTCTTACAGCATCAGAGCTGATCACACTTGTAACTAGGCTAAAGTGAGAGTGAAGGTTAATATAAGAACAAACAAATTTACTATAATTTCGATTCAAGATTTCTTAATTTTAATGCAACTTTTGAGGCAGTACATATTGATTTTCAATAGTTTGGATAATCTCAGATCTTCTAATATTATAAATCAATTGTATCCCAAGAAATGAGACGCATTTGTATTATGTACTTTACAATAATTTTCAATTTAATATCCAATTGGCAGCCGCCTACATACCTAACCACATTAACATTCTCGGAGATGCTGCTATTAACAGAAAACGATCGGGTGTAATCGATTATTCAGTAACATTAGACGCGGTTCCGAGAAGTTGGGACGATTAAGATACTCCAAAAACAGCATCGAAACTAGTATTGGAAGCTGGTTACGTAAGACGAAATCCTATGCAACTTTCGTATGGTCGCTACATCAAAATTTATTTAACAAGTAACACTAAAATAAATTATTAGAGTGTCGTTAACGGTTGTGTGCTTAATGAGTACTTTGTACAAATTTAGTGAATAGGCGTCTCGCCTCAGTAACATATCAAATTAAATTCTACGCTTAAAGAACACAGACATTATAACAATTGGGAATGAACCAAAGAAATATGCGCTTGAAAATAAACTGGTGTAACGGTCAACCTGTTCAGTCCCAGTCGTCTTCGCTGGAGGACCGTTGAGTCGGGGTTTGCTCCCCGGGTTCCGGAATGATGCTGGCCAGCGTGTGTAACACCGAGCCACCAGAGCGCTCTGCACCAGATATTCCCCGACGACGCATTGATAGCTTCGCGTGTAGATCAGCCATGAGATCACCACCGATTGCTGCCTTCGTACCCTGCAGCAAACAAATAGTGACCATGTTTAGTAAAAACGGTAGTTTTTTTATCTGTTTAAAAATATTCATAGATAAAATTAATTGCAGACAAAGGTCAAAAGTTCAACAGCCAGATATTAATTTATCTTTTACTCATGTGTGGTTTTTAAGTATAAATCACATATCTATTGGTTACGCAGAAACTGTTATTGCGAGTAATTTACGGGTCTAACAATAATATCTATTACTGAGAACGAAGGTCAATGGCATGCGCTGTAAAGAATATCTTTATGATAAGGCAGTATCACATACATACATAGCTTTTTACATTTCTTGGATTTGTCGAGATAAGTATCATATAATAAATTATTGATTTATTGCCTTTTTTTCACCAGAGATCTATACAGGAATCGTTGACAATGCGTAGTATATTATTACATAAATAAATAGAAATAACCATAGAAATATTAAAAACACAGGAGTAAACATTTCCAATAACTAATTATAATAGCGAAGTCATACTATCGACAAGGGTTAAGGTCGTGATAACACTCTCCGATAAGAAGCAGATAATAACTAATTCTGTTGAGCATTCATTGCGTAGGTACGACTTAACAAGAACTCGTGTGCGATCATGTCTTTCAACAGAATCGCCATAAAAGGATAAACTCCAATTGAACAATTTAAGCAATAAACGTTTGGGGCGAGCCTGATCTTTCTTTTAACAGTCCCTGCGATGATAATTCAACGAGCACTTACCGAGAAGTGAGAGAAGCGGAGAAAAAACGCACGAAACCAGAAGGCATTCTACGTAGTGCAAAATTTAAATTTTTAAGATCGTGATGGTCATTTCACATGTGCTTGAATAGTTCGAGCTTACAACAGTACTATTTCGGCAAAACGAATTTCCATGCAAAAATATAAAATCATGATTTAAAGAAAAAAGTAGAAAAAAATTATTGAATTATTTTATAGTCATCAAATATAGGTACTGCAAAGCGACACTAAATATGCTGAGGTGAGGGTCATTGTTGAAACTTATCATCATTTTCTTTGTCTACATTGATTCTCTCAACTTCTTTAGTTCTTCGAAGTGTAGACATAATAATCTCGGCAATAGATTATAAATGATAAATGGTTTAATAACATGATTACATTTTTAAAATTAAGCGTTGTGTATACTAATCGGTACAAACTGAGTCAAGCGTGCAGGTAATAATTTAATAGAATGAAATTTTTCATAGCATTTTGGATGATATTGTTAAGTTGTGCACAAATGCAGCTTTCAACACAAGTTTGGCTGATCTGAATGGAACAATACGTCACGTCTCGTCCAAAGCCAGCAACGATTTATTATAATAGCGCCACAAATAGTCGAATATTCTCAGTTATTCCGATTATTCTACCAGCCAGGAAGGCAAGAATTTACCTGGTAATTTCGAAGCACGCTCCCATTGTTAACCCCAAAACGAACCATAAAAAAAGAAATTCTGCTTTTCAATCACACGTCAGCCACATAGTACCTACACATTATATTATACAGCCACACTTGACGTACGTAGACGGTATGAGGGAGATGCGATACATAATGCAATAAATAATGTTTCCCGAACTGGAGACAAGGCGATCAATATGGTTTTAATAAGAAACGAACAGACGACATCCCTTCGATTCATAGCAGCCAGTTTAAAGGCGTATTCAGCGAATAATCTATAAAAACAAAGCAACGCACGCATAAACTTGTATCCGAAAGAAACATACACACACATTTTCCCGGGAAGCGCGCGACAAAAGCCGAGTCATGAGAAACCCGGCATTCTGCAGAAACTGTCGATTCTGATGAACAGTAAGCCGATCGATCCATTTGTTTGATGTTTGTTGAAATTGGCACCAAAAATATGTAGGTATTCGCTAATCATAAAGGAGGTATGATTTATATAAAATTAATACCGGGTAAAGAGTTCAATGAACTATCATTTTTTATTTAAGAAATTGTATGTTTATTCTAACTTCCTTCGAACGCTTGCATTTCCTGTAAACGGTTCCAATAAAACATTACAGTTTCAGAAGTGGTTTTTAGTATGAGACTGATTCTAACTAATAATTTTAGAGATTTTTCTATCTATTGTAATTGTAATCGACATTACGATATATAAAACCTTTTTCCATCGTGTAGGTCACTAACAACGCGTTACCCTAAATCGAATTCCAAACGAATTTTCAACATAAACTCGTGACTTGAGCATCGGGACGGATCACGACTTGAAACATGACAATCAAACAGATATTACGGCTTCGGCGAGTGTGAGCGAGTACTGAGTACTTAATGTACTTATGGCTTCCACAAATCTCAGCTTTACGATTTACGATTTACGGTAATCGGTTACGGTTTGGAATGTAGCGTGATATCCCTTCTCTAAAGTTAACGCTCAACGTTTCAAATCAAAGACATTGGTTGTTCAGATAGAGATAAACGTTTGCGTAATATGAGATCTAGGTGTTCGTGCAGATAAAACTAATGATCGAACTACGTACGGACAATATTTCACGATTAAACTACATTTACAAACGAGAATTGATTTATATCTTTTATAATTGTACAATATCACAGGTTGTAGTTATAGTTCTCAATAAAGACAAAATTTATATTCAAATACAATACAAAGAAAAAGCAAAGAATTTCATTATACTGTTTGATCTGAATAAAATATTCATTCGCTTTGTAAATTAAAATTTATTAATCCTCCTGCTACAACGAAGCAAAACTTAGATGTTAATTACATCAGTTCTGGTAACTCCCAACTGTTTGTAAAATATTAAACAAAAATAATCGCAATATAATTATCTTTAAACGTTAACATAACTGTACTTTGGAGAACGGCTGAACCGATTTAGCTTATTCCTTTTATAACATGTTCCCGACGAAGCAAGCTAGGTTCTATAGGAAATAAAACTTCGTAGCTGAGGTCCGCTACTATAAAATACAAATGTCGCTTCGTAATCCAATAAAACCAGGAGATGCTTATCGTGAGTGCCGCTCTTTGAAGAGGAAGAAAGCTCCATTAGGAGATATAAGAGTACAATAACTTCTTTGAAACGGAACAGGTTGCATAAGAGGAGTAGAAAAACTGAAAGGTTAAAGAGAACAAACGCTAATTGGGTCGCGTTTTCCCGAACAGTCTTTGGAGCGGCGGGATACGTCGAGCGATGCCACTTAAGTTGCATTTATACAGCGAGCAGTGGTGCTTTATGAGCGAGCGTCCCGTACAAAAACGCATAAATATTTCGAGGAACAGTCCACGCATCCGCCACGGGCTTACGGAGATAGCATCTAATTAAAAACCGGTTAAGTGTGAATTGTCTTCACGTGCCACGGGAGCCATCCGCGGTAAACGTTTCGGGGTTTTACACTGTTCGGGCAAATATATCATCGTTACTTTGACGGCGATGTTATCAGCCTCGGTTGAGGTGTCGAGAAACACAAAAGAAAGGGGACGAAGACAAATAGGAAAATAATAAATCGGAACATATATTATGACAATTTAGAAAACAAAACTCTTTTAAATCTTTGTCAGTGCTGTAATTATAGAACCTTACCTACTTACCTAGTTTACCTACCTATAGAGAAGCCTAGTAAAGATAGAGCCGTTTGTGGGTAAATTGTATTGGAATGGTTATTTCAATACTTTCAATACAAAAAAGTGGACAAATGGACAACAATAAAATATACAGGTACAAAAGTATTACCATTTAATTATTTATTTTGGGAACGGGTAAAAAGATATTTGGTCTCATTTCAATGCAGTATCGACTATTGCATGGTCGGGTCGCTTGACGGGTGGTCGGTGTACCAGTACCGCAATCAAAGATTCTAGCGCAACTGAGTTAAAAGTTAGTCCAGAAGACACAACAAAATAATAACCAAAAGTGTGAGAGTCATAAGTTCATAACATTACAATAAGTTACAACAGAGGCATAAATGTACGCACTACATACATGTCATATGTAGATTCAGGATGATTTCTGAAATTGGCTTTGCCTGATCTTGCATAAAATTGCTTGGCCATTGTGAAATTCGAGATCCTGAAGCCTAGCTCTTCGGACTTAGTGTTAGAAACCCCTTGGTGTTATAAACTTGGTGTAAGAGCGCCGCGAGTGGTTACGATAGAGCGATTTTTTCGTTAGGTTCTCCCTACTATCAGTTCCGTCGCGTCGACCGGCATACAATTGTGTTATCTAACGGTCCATTCTACCCACGAATCAGTTCATCCTTTTATTCATAGATAAAGAAATCTATTTTATGTCTAATAAGTTACAAAAGTCAGAATGCCGATTAGGTGCCGAAATTTCTTATTTGATCAATTGGTTTTGTTTCTTTTTTTATATCGATGAAGTATCAATCGAGCATGCATTTCAACAGATTTAATGATCACTGCAGCCAATCCACATACCATCTAACATAATGTAAAATAGTAGTAATAGCCCTTTTTCTAGTGGTATCAATTCCTGATTGATGATCAATTCCTGGTGGATGGTATTTTACGTCTGTATATACAAGCAAACAATGCTTGCCTCAATTAACATGCGATCGCGAAGTTAATAGATGCAGTAACCAAACATCAAAACTATACCCATACAAACAAGTATAAGTACACACAGAATTTCGTAAGCACGAATCAGTTGGTGTGAGCAAACAAAATTACGTTAGGCCATCGGCCAGCCCAGACGCCCCGAGCCCTGACCGACACAACGCACTCAATGCGACGCGTCCGTCTGCCTCTGCCCGCGTCTCTCCTGGTCTGACTCACGCTTTTATATAAAGTGTAGTTTATATCCGTTTAAAGATAAGCCTTATTTTATTGTTTTTTTTTTAAGTCAATTGATAATAGCATTGCGAAATGTTATTTTTAAATGAACGCGACGATTGATATCAATTATTATTTAGTATTTAGCTATTATTAGGTCCACATAGTTAGTTATTAGGTATTTTATAAGTTTTACCGTCAGACACAGATCAGATGCGAGTATAGGTGAATCGTCTTTTGTTAACTTTTGATATTATGAAGACACATCATAATAATAGTAAAACTACATTCTAAAAAAAATGTAAATACTTTTTTTTCAAAAATATTTTTTCATTTATTTTATTTTTTTGCTTTTCTCACAACAATGTGGACGAAGCTTATAGCTCCCAAAAGTATATTATGCGCAGTCGATCGCCATAACGATTGCCTTGACATCGTCAAGGACACCGCCATGTTCGGTACACGCCCTTACAAGCCTCGCACGTAACAAGCCAGCTTATTAAGGCATAGCTTATAATATGCATACTAGCATTATAACTACCTACACTCGTGTTAAATTGCTGATACAATTGTTATCTATTGTAAGATGAAAGTAAACTATACCAAATAAGGAAAAGCGAATAGATGAGATTAAAGAGATAGATAGTACTTTATCCTTAACATAACTTTTAAACGAATCTTATGATTGCATCCGAGGGATACCAACAAGTAAAACATTACACGCACGTACCGTCTTAACAGCGAAGGTAAATCCTATAGAAGACAGAAGTATCGCATAGCGTAAGAAGAGAAAGGTTTTTCTTGCAGCGAAGAATACCATAAAAAAGATGCAAGAATCGGTTTTCCAAATGTAGAGTTACACAGAACACATTATAAAACAAAAGGCTGAGAAAAGACTACGTTATAAGTAATTAATATTAATTTACATAAATAAAATTATTAATAAGTCAATTGATTATAAATATGAATAATAAAGTTAGTATTATTTAAACTGACATACTATGTTTTTAATCTAGTAATGTATAAACTTAGATATGTAATATCACGAGGCATCTTGCCTTATACTTTTCGCTCAATTCTCCCGAGGCATCTTGAACGGAGAACAGAGGAACTGAATTAATATCACGAAACGTTGCTTTGCCCTACAGTTTATGACGTAACTGGATTCTGCCATTTGTCTCAGCAAAGGTATTTCAGTGACGACGACAATAGCAGTACGCATCGTTTGCACTTCTTGACAATTTCAATTCCAAGTGTCTTACTTTACTTTAATATGCTATTGAAATAGCTGCATGTGTTGGCACAGCAAATATTTGGGTACGCTCATCACCGTTGCACTAACGACTATCCCGACCACGTGGAAATAGAAACAGACAGTGGGAATCACTCGATATCACATCATTGTTGCGTTATCATCCGGCGTTACAATGGCCCTTCTCGGAACCGACTATTGCTAGTGCACAATTATCGTCGCTTCCTTGAAGCGTCTCAAAGCTATCGTAATTATATGCGAACAGTCGGACGCCACCGCGTTCGCCACAGAAATAGACCGAGCTCTTTTTGCCCATCTAAATAGCTTCACTACAAATTAGCGTCTGTCTCACGACTTCGTCGTTAAGTAGAAAGCTATACAAGAATTATACCACAATATTGGCGCTGCTGATGGTTAGGGATCCAGGAACTTTTAATATAAAATTAGGATAAAAGAACGTAAATTGTTTTAAATAAATAATTATCCCGTGTGCAATATTCATTGTTTTTGAGGAAGCTCGCATTGTGTATGTGCATCACATTAAGATTTATATAAATTGCTTCGAATGAACTTGCGGGCGGAATTAGCGTTAGCAATGCGTCAGACAATTCGTGTTTTTCAATCGTGGGAAACACGCACCTACTCTCACTTTGGTCTTATCTCTTTACTTTGCTACCACAGTTCAGAATAAAAAAACTATAAGAGTATTAAAATTTTACTTTGCCATTTGCTTTCGAATTTTATATCTAGTGTTGCTCAAAGTTATCGCTCGCAAAAGTGATGAATGCTTCACTTCAGCAAAGAAAAGGGTTAGTAAAGTTTGTATGAAATTTAAGAACTCACTTTTTTTAAATTAAGAAATACTTCGTGGAGCAATCAAGTGGTTTTTAAAATGGTGAATCCCTAAAAATGTGAAAGTACAAAGAATTCTCTCAGCGAAAACGAAGCCACAGGAATTCGAATAGAAAAATCTTATCCGAATGATTCATGTTCGCCGTTAAAATGAAATAAGATCACTAAGCAACCGAAGCAACCGGTACTAGGATAAATCCTAGGCTACATTTAATCACGCGCAATTCATTTGCATAATCAGCCATCTATTATCGTATAATTCCTTCGTCGGCGGAAATACAATCGAAGTCATTCCGAGAAATTCAGAAATACATTACTCTTGTACTACTAGGATGTAAGGAACGCTTTAAAATGAATTCAAGTTGGATCGATACCTCTAATGGGACTGAATAGAATGATAAAGTTCCTATATTTTAATATTACGAGACAATGCAATGTGCAGCTAAAACCAGTGGACCTAGAAGCATGAAGAAAACATAGAAAGAAGTACATAGAAGAAAACTATGTACAAAGATTACTGACTGTAGGGAAGGAGTTTAGAGAAAAGATTTTCCAGAAAGAGAAGAATAGCAAAACAAAGGAGTAACTAGTTAAATATTAATATCCAGGAAACATCAAAGTAGAAGCAATAGAATTCAAGAACCGAATTATCGCAATGGTAAAGTATTTTTAACACGCCACTCATTTAAGATTTCAGTTAAGCAAAAGTGCATAATATATAAACATTCCTTATTCCATTAATACATTAGTGATGTCATCTCCGTCCTAAATGATGAATGAGTGACAAGTTGCAGTGATTATATTTGAACTCGTAGTATATACGTGCCTATTGTTCTCCAAGTAATTTTATACAAACACTCATCATGACAGATATATTTCTCAATTACTTAATAATGAGGCTTACGGCTTATTAAAAAACTGAACTTAAGATTGCGATCAACAATTTTAATTGTTAAATAAATGTATATATAAATAAAATTAGTATATATAACAAAAAAATAATCGTACGTATCGTGTCGTATCCTGAAAAATAAAAAAATACGTCATCTGTTCCAAGGTATACTGATTATACTTAATTATATATTGAATGTTAACTGACTCAGGTGCAGTGGTGTCAATGTAGGTAGATACTCAAGATGCACCAACCTTATCGGCTCCATATCATTACAACATTTCATATGCATAATATATAATGGACTTGAATATATGTGGGTACTAGGAACCACCATCATAATTATGTTGTCTACCATCATTCATTATACGATTACTTAAAAGTGTGACATTATATAAAATTAATTCTTGGATATTTTAAGTTCCAAGAACATAGGACAATAATTAAAGAAAACGGCGTAAGCTATTAATATTGGGTTACTAATTAAACATGGCATTAATAAAATAACACGTTTTGCCGCACCTACGGAAGAAAGAGACGAGTAGAGCGAAGTGACTACATTCTATCTTTTCCGTATATCAGATCAAAATATATAAAATTAAATATATTTTAGAAATATAGATACAATATTAAAAATGTAAAGCATCATTTTTAAAATTTTTACTTTACATATGTCACCTGTCACGTCATAGCAGTGCTCTAACAGCGAAGGCCCAGTTTTACACAGCCGTTTCAGGTGTAGAGAATATGGTAGAGATAAAATTATCTTTTATCTAAATAGTTTTCATACATCCAATAATATCGACATATAAATAATAATACTTCGTTCTATAAATAATGTCAGTCTTTACAAGTGATGGAATAGCGACAGGTTCGCAGTGACAGTGGCGCCGGCTAGCGGCTGCGTCGTGCCATTCACGCAACAGATTCGAATAAATGTATCATATTATCATACTCATGTAACTTACCATATATCAACTTGTATCTCTGTTAGATCGGATCCAACTAGGGCCTTTAAAATTATTACGGACGAGAGAAACGGACGAAGAGAGAATTATTACCCGTCAGAAAAAGGCTAGAAGGTTTTGTATATGAAAAAAAAGTATCAGGTCCTCTTTATAATTTTTTCAGCAAGTCTCCATTTATAAGCATTTCAACGTTTCATTATAAATATATATCTAAAGTCGACACAACATACCTAAATGCAACAAGAAAAAACTAATCGCTTGTAAAATAAATTTCTCAGAAAGTTCAATAATACCATCGTTAGGTGAGTTCTTATAACACAATGTGGGTGTACGCTGCGCGCGGCATCCTCAAGAAAATAACGACTTTTCTCGGAATAACAAGGGTCATTAATGTTTGAATTATTATTATAATAACTTGTTGGCGAACGCTAATTAGTGAGATGTTAACTATAAAACGCGAATTGAACTCCGATAACGGTTGATTTAGGTCTAATGCGCACGCTGTACGAATCACCCATCATAGAGGCTTGCTATAGGGAATTCGATCCCGGGATCCCGGACGAATTTCAGGTCCGAAAAATCGGGATTAAATTTTACACATCCGTAGACAATTTTGGAAAAAGCACTGAGGCATATTTGCGTTGTAAAAGTAAAAATTGTAAAAGATTTTTACTCAATGATGCTCTGAATTTATAATTTATAATTTATAATTTCACATTATGGAATTCTTGTTGACTTAAAAAATCGTAGATTGCAAGATAGTCTCACTAACATAGCTAGAATTTGTAAGGTACTACATGATCCCGTTCCTCATATCAAGACTGTAGTAGCTTCAAATAAAACGTATCAGCCACAATAAATATAAACAAGTTTTTTAATTAAGTTATACATACATATATCACTAATAAGTTGTAAACCTAATAATGTAAGAAATGTAGCATTTAAATTTATTTTAAAACAGCACAAAGCGGGTTATCGTTTAAATATGCAAATGAGATTTAAAACCACTACATTTCAAAACCTGTTTAATTTGCTATGCTTCATTTACTTTCCTATCACTTATTGGCTTACTTTCAAGATAATCGTTATATAAAGTAAATTTTATATAATTCACTTACTAATTACAATTATCACAAGTAACAGATTCGTCACGTCATAGTGTAACCACCATGATAAATACTTTAATCTTGATTATTTTTGATACAGATATATTGACTAGTAAACTTTAGCTTTGAATTTAATTACAAAATTATCTGATACAAATAATTATGTATATATTCATGTAATGTGACTATATAAAACTACACAGTGTTATATTATAATTCGATAATCTGTATCAGAGAGGCAAAGAACAATATATTTCTAAAGATGGCTTAGGAAGTAACAAAACGTACCTTTGGTGCTGGCGTCGTCAACCAAGAAAACTTCCTTGATGAGGAAGTGGGGCGACCTGTTGAGGACGCCGTGCACCGTGCGCAGCAGCGTGCTCCAGTGCTCGTTGTGGAAGGGCACCACCACGCTGACCGTCGGCAGCGACTCTATGTACAGCCGCTTCTTGCAGCCCTCGTGGCGGATGTCGGGCAGGGACCTGTTCAGCGCGATCTTGTCACTGAGCGCTCCATTGAAACCGTTAACAGAATATAATTGCTCTTCTATAGCCTTTTCGTCCGCGGATAGATTGGCTGGCTTCCCTTGCTCGCCTATTCCTAAAATAATAAATTATTAACTTTTTTAACTTTATAAACTAAAAACATTAATTAAAAGTTAAAATTGTTAAAAGTTAAAATATTTGATGACCCCTGTAGTGTAGTGATTATAATCGCGGTCCGACACTTGAGGACCCTGGGTTTGATTCCCCGAGCGGGCGTAGTTAATGTGTTAATGAAAAACATTGCATCAGATAACAGTTTTCAGATTACATATTTGATATGTACATTTATCTCATTACTTAACACTGACGAAAACCCACAATAACAAGTTACTCATTGAATATTATCTTACATGCATTATACATTATTCATTGTGATAAGTTTAATCTAACTTGCATTCTAATTTATGTGTTCATTTCAAGCTAAAAAGAAATGTAATGTTTTTGAACTGGTATTAATTCATTGTAATATATTTGCATAAGTAGTATGGAAAGATACATAAATTATAACGTGGTTAAGTGTAAATTAGCATCAATAAATTAGAACTCACATTTCGAAAATACCTGAGTAGGATTCCCTTTATTGTGGGTGCCATGGACAGACAGAGAGTCAATTTTATTACACAAACACCCATACCGGGAACAGAAATCTAAATTCATCATTTGAATTCCTGCCTTGCTGGGAATCGAATCCAAGACTCTTCAAATGGTAGACCTGCCTGGTAACCACTATAGCACACGGTCATCAAACAATCAAATACTATATTTTTAATAAGGTTTAGTTAATTTTAGTAGGTAGTTTCATGGTTATATGACATACAATAAAATTATAATTTTAAAACTACTGTCATACAGTGAAGTGTACAATATGATTGTATGATTACATGTTTTTGGGAATAGCATTATCTTGTACTCACCCACGCGTTTCCCTTCCTCATGAATTTGTTGATAGTTGTGCCAATCTATTTTCTGTAATCAACAAATTTCAAATGGAAGTTAGTTTCTGAACTTATTTGCTATTATTATAAATTATGTAAAAATAATAACTACTCATTAAAATTAAATACCATTAAACTTAGTTAATAAATTCCTAAACAACATGTTCATGATGAATCAAATATTTTCCCAATGTTGGGCATAAGTCTTCTCTATAAAGCGACATGACTTTCAGATTATAATCCACCACACAGACTAAAAACTAGTTCATTGATTCCACCTGCCTTTCGTGTTAGTTATTGAAATCCTGTAGAGTACACATAATTGTACAAGTACACATAACATGATAGTCAAAATAATTATTATAATTTACAAATACAATACAAATACTTTTATATTAACTTTTCAATATTATATGTTTAGTGTGATCAGGAAACAGCTCTGCCAATCCATTCCTATTACAAACCAACATATTACATTATAAAATAATAAATATTCACTTCTCCAGTCACTTAAAAAAAATTCAATAATTGAAAAAAAATTTACAGAATATTTTTTTTTATTTTACCTTTAAACTAGAAGGAACAAAGTATTTACTATTCTCATTGAATACTCCATGTAAAGCATCCTTTACACTGTCAGCTGGTGAACTCTGGTCGGAGTGTGACTTGATGATATACAGGAGAATTATAAACAATGTCACTACTATGAGGTTGCGGAGCCTTAGCAGCCGCTGAAAATGTCTTCTGATCATCATGGCGAGCCTGAAAACAGTTTGTACTACATAAAATATTTGTGACTGCAAAAGGACTATTGTGACATAGAATATTTTAAAAAAGAATTTTTTCTCACTCTCTCTCTCTCTCTCTCTCTTGAAGATTATTTAAAAGCTGTTTTTGGTTTCATTATAACTATCAACAGAGGTGTCATGGTTCTAAACTTATAATTTCATTCTTACTTATTATTTGCTTTATGTCCTGTTGTCAGAAGCACAATGTATGCAAATGCAAGATGAATATTGTAAGCATGCTCTACTGTATAAAACAAAATTATGAAATCAGAGCATTGAGATTTAAAAAACCTATTTATAATAAAAATGAGCTAAAGGCAAATTAATCTTAATTATTATCTATGAATTTTCTTATAAAATAGGAACCCAGAATAGACATTTCATTAAACAATTTTGTGAAAAGTGTACATAGTATTGTGATCACTAAAATTAATGTTTGTAATGGATTTCAGATAAGAATTAGATATTTATCAAATTCCTTGGATAAATAAGTACCGCCAATCAAAGACATAAAATCTGAATATACAAAAAAATCTAAACAAAACCAAAAATCTAATAAAAACTAAACTTACTTTATATCACTTATCACCAAAAAAACACTACTCACTCACCTTCGGTAGAACTCAAATGCTATTCCGTACGATCACTACGATCACCGGCGCGTACTCTCCGCTCGCTCTTTTGCGCTATTGTAAAACTACTTTAATAATAAAATAATCCAAGAGATACATGACGACGCGACTAATCATCAAAGCGCATTAATTTAAACACCCAAATAATGTATTGTGTCGAGTTCAATAAATCCAGTATTACATATCTATGCAATAAAATGATTAAATTAATTAATAATTTAATATGCACGTACCTACTTATTCCGAAAAAATACAAAACATGCCAACGCCAAATGAAAATTGAAATGACAATGACATGACAAGTATGACAACAGTAATGTCAGAACAGAACGACATCTTTTAAAATGATATGACGTGACATGACAATGATAATGACATCTCTGAATTTCAGAAA